>JAOQIF010001033.1:0-29986 GCA_026260285.1 Colletotrichum sansevieriae
ACTACGAGACTCCTTAATATCGGGTGCCTGTAGTAGCTTAGCTACTATTAACTTAAGGCTTTTACTTAGGCGCTAGAGGTGAGATAATAGGAGGGAAAACCTATAAGGGGGAAGCATACTATATGCAGATCGTTTCTAGGAGAATATAACCTTATTAAGTATATTATAGTATAAGAGAGTGATATAGCCTATTATCGATTCCTTAAACGTCTGCATAACGCTTAGGATTATAATCTCGTTATAGAATATGTAGTGCTCCTCATCTCTTAGCTACGTTATGCTATATAGGCTGCTAGAGCGCGACCTTATATACTAATATATACTAGGAAAGAAGATATATATTATCTATCCTTAGATTAATCTAAAATAGGTATAAGGGATCTTATAAAGCGGTATGTTTTTAAGTATATAAGTTTCAGGGTTTAATATTAAGTAGGGAATATAGATATTTCTATTTAGCTTTCTCGCTAGCTAGCGAATTAGTATATACTTAATAGAGTCGTTAAAGGATGCGATATCTGGGATAATATTAAGGAAGCTATCTATATTAAACTTAATGTAATAGATTCAGGTGTTCGCATTATAATCTATATCTAATAATACCTCTAGATATAGCGAGTAGTAATATAAACTCTTATTATAAGTAATAGCCTTAAGGACTTTTGCTTTTAGTAGCATCGACTAATAAGGAAATCGTTTCTATATATAGGTTAAGTTTTCCTTCCGCTCTATGCCTAGGTATCTAGTATCCCTTATCTACTTAGTATTGCTCTTTATCTCCCCTAGGATACTATCTAAGCTATAAGCACTATTATTCACTAGGTTAAAGTAGTATCCCCTATTATTTAATTAGGTCCCGTATCTTGCTATAGAGTAGCTTTTATATAAGATAAAACTAAGTTAGGCGATAGTAACGATTCTTTATACGAGGCGGGATTCCGGGGCTATTATCTTATCTTTAACCTAGGTAGCTAAATACTACTTATTAATATATATTAGTAGGTCTTCTAGTTCGGTTATAGGGGCAATCGAGGGCGCTATAGTAGAGAGTCTGCTATTACTATCTATATCGCTATCTATCTCATAATCCTTAGCAAATAGGTCTAAGTTATTATACTTAGGGTTAAAGTAGGTCTTATTAGCATTATTAATATTATTATCTATAGCACTTCTACTACTTTTAAACGAGTTCTTACTACTCTATGCTATTTCTTTATTAAAGTTTTTAAATAATGAGATTATCTAATTAATTATAGCTACATTATCGCTCAGGTTAGCGCTAGATATAGGAGGAGCTATCTCGCGAGGTGTGCGTATTGAATATTAAGTATTAGGGTAATAGTACTAGAGTATGGATACTAACGTAAAGATCTACTTAATCACTTTATACTAGAGCTAAAGGCTTATATATTAATTTATATCTATATTCATACTCTTTAACGAATTAATAACGTTTTATCGTCTTCAAATATAAATATCTATATCTTATCTCTTATAGCGTTCTATATATAGCTAAATAGTATCGTGGAGAGGCTTAACTTATTATATCTAGCTTTTATTTATTTATTTAGAGATGAAGATACCTTTATAATCCCTTTTTATACCTATACCCTAGCCTTAGCCCTAAGCTATATATACTTAAATTAAATTTTAATTTAATCACCCCTTCTATATTATTTTACCCCTTTATTATATTATCTTTTAGCCCTTATATTAGTATAGAATATTATATTACTACTAGTTTATAAAGGGAGGGGTTTAAGGGCGTTGTTTTGCAGGCTACTATGAGTTATAAGTAGTTAGTATCTTAGATATTCATCCGGGTTTAGTAATAATTAAATTTATTCATTCTAGTTAATAGATCTAGAATATTTGCCATTTAAGATTTATAAAACTGCATATAGGGGTTATTCTACTATTTATAAATCTTAAATAAGCCTAAACCTCGGTATATATTAGTGAATTAATAGGGCTAATAGAATATATAAGCATTAGAAATATATATTCTTAAGTATATTAAGTAGTTTAGAGGTTAGAGGTATATTATAGGAGGTAGATATATAGCTACTATTATAACTCTTTGCTCCGTTTTCTAATACTTTAGTCTATCTTCTTATAATTTAGCTTATATTTATAATCTATTAAAGATAGTATTAAAACGGAAGGCTATCTATTTCAATAATATTATATTTAATAGCTAGCAACGCCCTAAGAAAGCTTATTTATTAAAGAAGCTATAATTAGTATTACTAAGCGAGGGGCACTAGACTACTATAATAATTCAGCTACCTCTATAAATAAAGGCTACCTTATTAAAAACTATATATAAGGGCGAGCGTTTTCGCCGGTTTATTATTATATTTAAATAGGACCTGGACTACTAAATAAAGACGAATAAGTATATAGTTTATATTATAAAGTTAGTAGTATTCTTAGATAGTTTAGGATATAGTTAGGATATTATTCGTAAGTAGTTCCCTAGTTAGGTCTTCTTTAGTTTTCTTATATATAATAGTTAGAAGGCTAGGTCAGAAGAATTATTAAGGGGTATTAAAAGAATAGCCCAAAACTTCAATAATATAATAATATAGCTAACTCTATTAATAATTTATCTATAGTAGATAAGTCTATAAACTCCAGAGAGCGATATAATAATATATATTTAGATAATATAGATATTAGGCCTAATAAGGCTCTAGAAATAGATAAAACGTCTAATAATAGGATAACTAAGGTAGAGGAAGAGGGAGAAACTAAGAGCTAATTATCCTTATAGAGGAAACTACCTAAGCGACTATAGCTAACTTTATAGGCCCCTAGGATACTTAAAGCCCTTAGGATTTAAGTAGAAGAGAAGGATAAGTTAGGAAGGATATCTTAGTCCTAGGCTATATTCTAAGATATTATAAAGGAGCTAGGATAGGAAGATGAGATTAAGGTTATAGAGGATAACTATTACTATATTAGGGAGCTTATATTCTATCGAATATTTAGAGCTATATCTAAAGATCGATTATATTACTTACTAGCTAAATATAGTACTAGAGCTATATCCTCACTAGGTAATATAATATAGAAAGCTGAAGGTTTAGTAGAGAAGCTTAATAGAGCCTAATACCTATAACTAGCCTCTTTTATAAAGTAATAAAAGGGTATTATTAATAAATTAGCAGGGGTAAAGACTATTACTACTTAGATATAGATCTATATATAGTAATATAAGCTATAGAAGAGGTAGATAGAGTTGAGAGCTATTTTCTAAGAGAAGGGGCCTAAATTACTTAGGTTATAAGACTTCTTAAAAGGGGAAGGCTTTAGTATCTAATAAGGGAAAGGAGTAGATAGCTACTTAGCTACTTATTTTATAAAGGAGCTTTGCCTTAGAGAAGGAAAGAAGTTTATAAACTTAATTTATAGGTTTATTATACTTAGAATTCTTATTAAAGTTCTTAGTTTAAGCGTTCTAGTATTTTTACTTAAGAATATTAAGTTATAATATAAATAGTTAAAAGGGAAAAGGAACCGTAGGACTTTTAGGTCTTAGAAGAAGAAGAAGATATAGCTAGTTTATAATATTTTAATAAAAAGGTTACTATTTATATAGGATCTTTATAAAATAGTAAAAAAAAGTATTATAAATAGGATTAGGGTTAGAAAGAACCTAAAAGTAATATAAGCTTTATAGTAGATCTAGGAGAGAAAGGGAAAGAAAGAAGTATTAGATTTATTATTACTAATATTTATAAGAGGTATTAAAGAGAGAGATATTATAAAGGTTAAAGAGGAGGAGTAGGAGGAAGGAGGAGGGTAATTAAAAGAAAAAACTTAAGTATAGAGAGTATTATTTTAATTACTTTTAGTAATTAAAAGATAAAGCTTAGGTATAGAGAGTATTATTTTAATTACTTTTAGTAATTAAAAGATAAAGCTTAGGTATAAAGAGGATTATTTTAATTACCTTTAGTAATTAAAAGATAAAATATAGATATAGAGAGGATTATTTTAATTACTTTTAGTAATTAAAAGATAGAGCTTAGATATAGAGAGTATTATTTTAGTTACTTTTAGTAATTAAAAGATAAGAGTTAGGTATAGAGAGTATTATTTTGATTACTTTTAGTAATTAAAAGATAGGATATAGGTATAGAGAGTATTATTTTAATTACTTTTAGTAATTAGAGAATAAGTAAACCTTTATAAATCTTAAGTATTATTAGTCTTAAATATATATTATAACCTATTAGTATAAAAAATAATATTTAATTAGAAGTATAGTTTCTAATATAATAGCTTATAAAGTATTAAATTATAAACTTTAATATATATCTATATTAAAGAATAAATATAAAAAAGAATAAGACTTTTATATATTAGTGAAATAAAAAGCTTTCTATATTTAAATTAAACACTTTTTTAAGGTATTAAGGTTTTTATATTTCATGATTTTTCTTAAAACCTAACCCTTAGAACCTTAATTGATAGCAGTAAGTATTATACTTATATCCTATTTGCACTACTTAAGTAAAGATACTATATAATCTACTATAGATAAATCTTAAGGATTCTCTAAGGCTATAATCATTTTCCTTACTCTTATATTAAGTCCTATAGTTATAGTCTTATCTCTATTATTATCCTCTTTATCTTTAGATAGTAAATCAGTATATACCCCTTAATATACAGCTAATAGAATTATATTAGGGCGATTATTAACGCCCTATTTTACTTAGCTTTTTAACCTCTAATAGCATACCTTTATCCAATACCTCTTTATTAGGAGTATTATACTACTTATTAATATTAGTCTCTTTATAAATTAATAGTAGCTTTCTAACGTTCCTTTAGTTATTATAGATCTTAATAGCTTATATAAGAGTTTTATTAAAAGCGTTAATATTTATAATAGTATACTATTCGTTAGTAAAAGTATATTTAACCCGTAGTATATAGCATTAGATTCTATTAAATATAGTAAACTAAGTATCTTCTATCTTATATATCCTTTTACTAATAGTGCTATAATAATAGACTAGTATAATAATTATTAATTAGTTAGCTATAGAAAGGAATAAGGCTTACTATAACTCTAGCCTATAGAAATATAATAAGATTTTATTAGTATAGCTAGGGGATTATAATAGTATATTTTGTAGTTAATTATAGGTTTCTAGTAGTTCTTTGGTTAGTATAGCGGAAGCGATCGCTTAGGCTTAGAGGTATGCCTCGGATATAGAATTGCTATTATAAATGCCGTTCTGATATCTAATATTGCTATAGAAAATAATAGTTTTGCATATAATAAGTATCCTGGAATATATCATAGGAACAAAGGTATTATTACTATTATATATTATACCTTCTAGTTCTTTCTCTTACTATGCGAGTAGGTACGAAGGGAGTTGAAGTGACTTTAACTCTTTATCACTCGGAAAGCAAGAGCACTGCCTATATACTTTCCTTTTTTAACTTAGGATTTCTAGATCTATCGTTAATAATCCTTAGCAAATCCCTCTCTTAGTCCCTCTTTCCACTTTTATTATAAATTTTCTAACTTTCACGTTATTATAAACCTTATTACTTTATCGATTTAGGTAAATCGCAAACTTCTTATTAACTTCCATTTATAACTCCCCCTTACTTTAATAACAGTTTCTAATTCTATTATAAATCTTATTAACTTATATAAGATCGAAGGCTATTTATTATTAGCAATCTTTTATATATAATACCAAGGGGTTATTACACCTTTTACTTCTATTATAATTTCACTTTTGCTAAAAGTAATATAAAAATTTCTAACCCCTACTACCTCTGCTCCTTCCTCGTGGATAGCTACCTAAACTCTTTATATTCACCTTCTGGATATATACTCTTAAGCTCCCTACTATAGCAAATACTATCCTCCCTCTTATACTTATATCCTAGGTTTTATATACTTATACCCTTATTAATAAAAGCTTAATTGCGATAACTATATAAGCACTATTATAAAGCTCGCTTATAAGTTTAGAGAGTAACTTAAGGTATAGAGGAATTCTATTTATCAGGCAGTTAGCTTTTGCTAATAGGTACTTAAAGGATAATAACCCGAGATAGCTAAGTATAATAGCCCTCTGGATTTTAATATCTAATATATACTTAGGCTTATACTACCCGCTACCTCGTCTAAGAGCATCGACCTCACTACTAATCAGATCCGAAAGGCCTAGCGGGTAGTAAGCCTATATTGCTACGAGGATAAAATCCACTAACGTTACCCGGGCACCTAGAACGCCTTCCTATCTATAACCTAGCTTAACCTAGTGAGGGACTTCTTACTTAAGGATAGCAATAGAATTAATAAGCTCGCTTATTATATTGCTATTCGCAAGTTTGCTATAAAAGCAACTAAGCTATTTAACCCTATCCTTCCTATTAGTAATAAGAGCGTCTTTGCTATTATTAATAAAGAGGATAGCAACTTAGAGGAAATTAGTTAAGAGGAGTTCACTCCTTCTAAGTCGTGCTTATAGAAGTTTAGTACTAACTTCTATAAAGCCTATACTAAGTCTAATATAGATATAGACTATAAGGATAATAGAGCTTAGAGCAATAGCAGCTCTAACGACTCTTATAATAAAGGTTCGCTTTCTGCTACTAAGGGTAGAAGAGGAGCTAGCTATTCCTATAGACTACGCCTAGCCCTATACCTAGATCGAACTAAGACTAGCAGAGCCTTAGCTAGTAATACTAGAACTAAGAAGGCTAATACTACTAGTATTAAGAAGGCGAAGTCTATAGCTAGCACCTAGACTTTCCTATCTATAGCTAACCTAGTAGATATCGCTAAGCTACCTAAGCTAATAAGTATCTTTATTAGGTAGCCTAAGAACTATTATAATAATACCCCGATAAATAAGGATAATATCCCTATTATCCTTAGCTACTTCTCGCTATATAGTAAACTTATGATACGAGTAGTTAGTCTTACTAGGGATAACTAAATTATTCCTAATATTATATCTATTATTATTTAGCCCGAGGATATAGTTCTAAATGCCTATTTTATTAATATAGGTATGCTCTAGGTTCAGAACGAGGTTCTCCGGTTAATATATATCCCGGTTAGCTAACGACCTAGCACCCTTAGGGGCCTATACTTAGGGTTAATAGCCTGGTCGTAGGAGGTAGTAAGCTGTATATAGGAATAGACTACTAGTTAGGCGTTTAGGGATATAGGGATAGACTTAATTTAACGAATTATTAATATCCTATCTAAAGCATGCTAATAGATAGTATTAAAATAGAGTTAGGGTTACTACTCCTAGCTATTCTATTAGTCGAGCTATTAGAAGTAGTGGACCCTAAGCGCTACCCCCTCTATCTATAGCTTAGCCTATGCTACCCCTACTATCATAGCTATATTAGGGGCTAGCCATACTTAATCGCTCCTTTTAAGAATAGTGCTAATTACTATTAGCTATACGATAGTATTAGCACTATGCCTTAACCTTAGTTTATAGCTACTTATAGATAGGGTAATATAACGGATATAATTCCATCTCTATATAAAGATAATTTAATAGATAACGAATAATAAGAATAACTATAACTAGGCATATCTCATTTTTTTTATAGACCTCACTACTTAGTTCGTTATTACCTCTATAAAAAAGGGCTTTAATCCTAAACCTAACTAATAGGCTCTAAATTATTATCTCTAAGGCTAACGAGTTATAAGATCTTATAATATAAGTTATTATTACTTCTATAATAAGCAAACTTCTTATTTAGTTTAATCTTATTAAATTTAATATTCACCTTAGACTAGTAATACTATAAAGGTATACCTCGATTATTACTTAAAATATTATTTACCTTCTTAATAAAATATCCTACTTAAGTAAAGCTCCTGAAAACGATAGGCCTTTCTAACTCGGGGATATGCGAGAGGTATATAGGCTACCTAATAAAGGCCTTAGTATTGCTTAGGATATTTGCAACTCGATCCGCTGATTTATTATTATTATTAATTATAATAATAGCCTCAGGGTTATTAATAATATCCGTTATATTATCCTGAATCTCAACGGGATTCCAAAAAAATCCGCTAGGTTGCTAGTAGAGGTTGATATCTACCGGGTTCCGGAATAACCTAGAGGGGAGGTATTAGTTATCCGGGTTAAGCTCGCAGCTAATAGCAATACTTATTAGGGCAGTATCGCCTCGTTTAGTTGCTCTCTTAGTATTAGGATATATAGCTAAGTTAAATACCTTAGGATTGCTATATTCTAGCTTAGGATAGAATAGAAAGGTCTGATACGGATATTACACCTTAAACGACTAAGCTGCATTCTCCTTATTAAGAAGGAAGTCGCAGGCTTCCTAGACCTATACTAACGATAGAAATATATTAATATAATATATTTCCTATTAGTTAGGGTAATAGTGAAATATAGTGCGTTAGGCGTATCGATAGACTACCTAGGGGGTGAGGCTCTTCGCGTTACTAATAGTAATATTAAGGGCATCCTATGGGTTGAATAGGATTCTCTTGGTGTTCTCAGAGGTAGATATAGTTGCTTTAGAGGATATATTATTAATAAAGATATAAAAGTTAATAATTAGATATTTTATTCTAACTAATATCCTAATCCCCTAGATAGCTAGGCCTTACTATTTAACCCTATAAAATAAGTAGGTGCTTAGTTTCCTTACTAGTTAGTGACGCTATTATATCTATTAAACTCACTACCGGAAGTATACTAAATAGCCTATTTACTTATAATATATTATATTCTCCCTAGCTTATTAGCGCTTAGCTTCAATCCGCCTATAGTTAGCAATAGAGCAGGTAGGTATTAATATTTAACCTTAATCATAAAAGCAGCAATTCGCATAAATTATCCGTTTATAGCTAAAGATAACTAGGGATCTCTAATAACATAGCCCAGATAATATTTACCTATAACCTATCCACGACTAGCTAGTATACCACGATATTACCTATTTATAATAAGGGGCATACTTTTAAATAATACTAGTTCTCCACGAATATAGCAATGCTTCGCATAGGTTATCCTTTAGTAGCTATATAGCCTTAGCTCCCTAAGTACCCTCGGTCTATCGCTAAACGATTCTTAGTTATATAACCTCTAAAGGCCCTTATTAATCCGCTATTACCCCTTAGTTTAGATCTAAGCTATAAACCCAACCCGTTAGATAGCCCTAGAGGTGCTATTTGAGATTTATAAAGGGCAATATACTATTATAAATCTCAAATAAGTATATTACTTAAAGGGACTAAAGTTCAAAGAGCTAATTATTAAAGGACTAAGCCTAAAATTATCCTATAAGAACGAAAAGTCTCCTTAGTTATATCTACTATATACTATACTAATATCTATACCTACTAAAATCTTCTTAGCTATATCTATTATATACTATATTAATATCTACGTCTGCTAAATGCCTATCTATCGAATCCAGCTCTCAAGCTATATCTTATTATAGCCCTTAGTAGCTAATAAGGTTCTCTAGTTAAATAGGTTCGATATATCAACCTTACCCTTCTTCTTTAGGGTAATTATCTCCTTAATACTTATAACCCTAAAGAGCTCCTCTTGCTCACTAAGATCCGAGAGGCGCGGGTTAATAGCTATAAAGTAGCTAAAGGGAGTAGACTCCTCCGCTAGGAGGGGATTAGCCTCGCCTATAATAATCTCCTATATTATTAGGATTCTTATATTAGAGCGAATCGCAATACTACTTATAGTATCTATATCCTCAGCGTCTTCTAGATACTCTATAAGCTACTATATAATAGCTAAGAATAACTAGCCTTCCTTATATACCTCCTCTTGAGTAAAGTAGTTCTATAGATGCTAGGTACGAGGGTAGTAATTATAGCCTATATTAATATATATATAAAGGATTTCGAATATATATATAGTTCTTATAGTCCCCTTGATATGGGGGTCTAGAGCCGCCTCCGCCTCTATAATACCTATATATACCCGCAGGTTCCTAGTCTTAACCTAAGGGTTATAGGTACCCTAGGTCTATAGGATTTTCTAGTAGACTTTATCCTTCTGCCTAAGGCGCTATAGATATCTAACGACCTAGCACTAGAGGCCGAAGTTTAGATAGTTCTCGAGGATAACGCTATAATAGCACGTATTATAGTAGTTTATACTAAACGCTACTAATAGGGATAATATTACTATTGCCTTTATATTAGAGTTAGGATTATTAAAGTTATTAATTATTTTATCCCGCTCTATCTAGTTATAACTAGATCGAACTAAGAGTATCTTTATGCTATATAACTCTAGGAGAGCACTCAGGACCCTATACTTATGCTATTAGATCTCTATTAAATAGTAGTTAAGAATTAGGCCTATTTAAGATTAATAAAACCGGTTTTATAAATCTTAAATAAGCCTAATTAGCAAGGGAAAACCTATATAGTAGTTAAGGGGTTAATAGTATAAAGGAGGCATCGCTTACCCTTCTTCGCAAGTCTAAGCATATATTATAAGCACTAAGCTAACTTTAGCGACTTAGAGATAATATATCGCGCGAGCGTTATAGGGTCTGCTAGGCACCTGATTATAGGGTCCGTCCGGGTTATAAAGTAGTAATACTAGAGCCTATTTATAATATCTTTAGAAATAATATTATTTACTTCCTTAACTCTGCTAGTAGGCTATAGCTTTAGCTTAGACTTAGCTTACTACTCGTATTGCTTCTAGGATAACGTCTTTAGCTTATTATTATCTACGTTACCTATAAGTTCTTAGCTAGAGCTGCTCTATGCTATTATAAGCTTATCTAATTATACCTATTCGTTCTCCTTCATCTTATAAGCCTAAATACCTAGGCTAGCGCTACCTAGGGACTAGAGCTTCGAGGCCCTAGCAGTATCTATCATAGCACGGGCTAGTTAGTATATAGGGTTTACTAATAATGCGAAATATAGGTCGGTACTAACTAGGGATACGTTATATATTGCTACTAGGTTAACCTTTAGCTTATTATACTTATTAATATCGCTAGAACCCCTAACTATTAGCTTAACGTTTTGCTTAGCTAGAAGCTAAATATTATTGCTATACTTATTAATTAGAGCCTCGAGGGAGTAGATATCTTCTAAAGAGATATATAGTAGTTCTACTATCTTAATATTATAAGAAGGCATAGACTAGCTAGGGTAGGTAGTAGAACTATTAAGTATAACTATAAGTATAAGTATACCCCGCTATATCTAGATCAGGAGCAGGGTATTTTTTATAGCTATTAAGGTAAACTCTATATCCTAGTTATACTTAATACTATATACTTAGAAGTTCTTAGGGTTAAGTAAGTATAGAGGGATACTACTTTCTATTATAATATAGTATTCCTAGCGTCTAGCTTGCTATATAGTAGTAAGCTCGGGTGCTACTATCTTAGCTGCCTGCGCCTAGGCTTCCGCTGCCTCTAATAAGCCTATTAGGCCCTTGAAGGGCATATCTAACTATGCTATAGTTATCTTATTATAGGTATAAAAGGCTATAACGTAGTCGTTGCTATAGATAATATCTAATAGCTCGGTATCTACTGCTTTAGCTATCTTATATCTAAAGGCAGAATCCTATATTATGCTAAGATAGCCCCTGAGATCCTGGATGCTACTAACTATTAGCGTCGCTATTATAATCCAAAGGAACCGCCTAACTATCTTTTTAGTAATAATATATACTAACGACTATAGGTTCTTAATTATATAGCCCTCGTTAATAATAAGACTAAAAAACATAAGGTTATATAGTAGGTCAAAATTTGCCTGATTCTCCACCTGCTCTTTATTAGAGTTAACGTTATCCTTATTTTCTTAGGTAGGTTATGCAATATCTATCCTTAGCTAATAGTTATTAGTAGAGTAAGATATTAGGATTAAGTGATCTATTAACTTCGGGTTATTACTCCTTTCCTCTAACTTTTTTATTAAGTAAGATAGCTCGGTAGTATTATTAATAGTCTCTTTAGACTAATACTTTAATATAATTATAGTTATCTAGTAAAACACGTGCATTTTAAAGTATTCGGAAAAGAGATTATTTATAACCTTAAATATCTAGTCGAGCAATAATAGTAGTATAATAATAGCAGATAGGTAATACTTCGCACTAGCGATACTATTTTTAGCTATATTAAACCTTCTCACTATCTCAGCAAGCCCATATAGGGATATTAGTATCTTACTAATACTATAGTTGCTTGCGATAATACTAGCCCGGATAGGGTGCATAGCCTATTCTATTAGCTAATTAGTATCTATAAATATATATTAGCAATTTGAGATTTATAAAACTAAATCGAAGCTAGGAAAGCTAGCCTATTTAAGATTTATAAAAGCAAGCTAGGTAAGCTTTATAAATCTCAAATAGGCCTATATATATAAGTATACTAACTATTTAGTAAAGCTTTAGGCAGAAGTCTAGGTTTACTAATAAGATAGGAAGCTTATCCTAGGTAGCGCTAAATAGAATAATCTTAAACTCCTTAATAATAGCCTCTAGGTTATTTCTCTTTAGTAAGTTACCTCTTATTAGCTTGCAGGACTCCGCTGGCTAGGCTACGTTAGCCTCCTAGTTAATACTATTACTAGCGTTATACCCTTTATTTACATCCTTAGCCTGCTTATTGAGTATATAGCGAATTATCTCTCTACCTTCTCTAGCTTTAATAGCTAGGAGCAAGGGGTCTTTTGCACTAGTATTTAATAATATAGGCTAAAAACCTTAGACCTTCTAGGCATTTGAGAAGGTATTAGTATATCTAAGTAGGATATCCTCTTTAATAGTTATAAGAGAAATTGCCTTTATAGCTAGACTCTTCTCCTCTAAGTTTAACTTAATCTTCTTATTAGGCTAGAATAGGGAGAAGACTTTATATTACTTATCTACTTAGATACTTTAATAGAAAGCCTTAATCTTAGATACTAAGAGTAAAGTTAAATATACTTCGTTATATTAATAAAGAATCTTAGTACTTCGGAACGCTATGAGGTCCTTCTAGAACCTTTTATATACCTCCTCTTTATTACTAGGATTACCTTTTCTATCTTCTTCTCTTCTTATTATTTACTTTATTTAAGCTAATAGCAAGATAAAGTATTAATCTCTAGATATCTCCTCTTCTCCCTACTCAGGGGATATAATTAGATTAAAATATCTAGCCTAACGTACTAAATCCGAGCCTAATATTATCTTCTTCTGCTAAGTAGAGACTTTATAGTTATAGTAGTAATAGATAAATAATAAAAGTATAAAGTACGCCCTCGTCTAGTCCTTATGCGAGTAGTCCTAGATAAAGTAGCTAATATCCTTAGGTAGCTTTAGCGCGTTTTAATTACCCTTCTATTCTATAAAGATATTGAGGTAGTAGATTATTATTAACTATATATATATAATAAATATTATATCCTAGTTAATATTATTATAGTTAAGGGTCTACTAATCTGAGAGTAGAATTATAGTATTCTTAGGGCGCCTTAAGATAATTACTAATAGATAAGTCTTAGAGGATAAGAAGGCTTTCTTAAGAGCGCTATTTATTGAAGTTGCTAGCCTCTTTATATAATCGAATACTACCTTCGCCCTTAGTATAGCGGGAATATCTAGGCAGCTATTCTTATAGCAGGCCTTCTCCTTAGAAGGGCTTTCTATAGCTAGCATAGTTAATAAGTAGAGGAAATTCTATATAATTTAGGTAACTATTCCTATTAGTAAAAAGGTCTTTAAGGGGATAGTAATAGCCTATTTAAGATTTATAAAACTAGGCTAGGTATATTTTATAAATCTTAAATAAGCTAGGGATAATATACTACTTATATCTAAGAGCTCTATTAATTTATAAGGTTTACTAAGGCTAAGGTATTATAGAATAAAGTTCGAATAGGCCTTTATAAATATATCCTTCTCTATTAGCACTATCGATCCTAGGAGCATATACTTAAATAGCCTCTTCTTCAAGTCTATGCCTGCTTTATAGTAGAGGATAATAAGATCCTTTCGCTTCTTACTTAATATACTACGGGGTAGCTACTAGCGCTTAATATATCTACCCTTAGTAATAAAGTCCTTCTTATAGGTAGCTATACTAGGAGGGAATCCTAAGTACTACTATTACTTAGTCTAATTAGTAGTATTAAGTGCTTCTCTTATATAAGTCTCTATCTATTTCGATTTATTAGGGGGTAAGTTTATAAAAGACTAAGGGGATAATAGGCGACTCTACTTAGGGATAATACTAGCCTTAATATCTAGATAATTAGGCCTAGCCTTATTAGCGCTATCAGGAGCTATATTAGGACTATCAGGGCGCTTAATAGTATTAGGAGCTTTATCCTTAGCTGCTAATATATCTCTATCCTCGAAGTAGCTATTAAGGGTCTTAGTATCCTTATTATCTCTCGGGATTATATGCTTCGCTTTCTTCTTACTTATAGCATTATTAATAGTAGCTTCCTTTCGCTTGCCCTTATCTAGCTTAGGGTTTAGCTATCTGCTATAGGTTTCTATTAGTATCTTCATCAGGTTATACTTAACTTTATATATAGTTAGTATTAAGAAACTCAGGGTATTTAAGATTTATAAAAGCGTAAATAGGTATAGAGAAAGGGTATTTAAGATTTATAAAAGGAGCTAACTTACTAGGGTTATTAATAAGGTTTATAAATACTAGCAGGAGGATAGGGATTGCATAAGGTTTTATAAAAGCATGCGCGATTTAATAGGGTTATAATAGATAATATATAGATTATTTTATCTTATATTCCATAGCTTATATTAAATCCCTCTATAAATCCGTAGTCTATATATAAACGAGCTAGTAGTCTGTGCGCCTTAGGTTTTATAAATCTTAAATAGGTAATAAGTAGCTATAGTAGGGCGCTAGGAGTAGTAGCATATATCCCCTATAAGATTAACGCTGAAAATTAGTTAAATAAGGGATAAGGCTAAGGCCCTAAAGGCCTTAGTATAAGATATAGCGAGATAATTATAGGCAGCGGGTGAGGGTGCTCTATAGTAGTTAGATTACCTATTGCCGAGGGAGAATAGAAGTACCTGCTATATATAACTCCGCTTTATTAATAGTATGCTATTTTTTTTTTATATTGTATTTATGATTATTAGCTTATATTAGTTTTTAGTTTATATAATAATTTGAATAATATCGAAATACACTAAACAATTTATGCGTAGGGATACCTTATTATAGCGCGTAGCCTATTGCTATTTATTAACTTTATATCAGGTGATGCTATTATTAGATATATGATTAGATGCTCAGGCGTGTTATATGCTATATAGGGATAGCTTGTATCTTATTGCTAATAGTTATATAAGGTCTATATTTTAGGTTTTATCCTTCCTGCTAACTATGCTAATAAACCACGATTCCTACTAATATATTTTATTTAGCTTAGTACTAATTATTTCAATCCCTCTAGTTTTATTTTTCAATACTGCTAGCTCTCTATCTAGCTACCGTTCGACTATCCTTATAGCAATAGCTACCTGCATCGTTAACCTACTTCAGAGTTATCCCTCTATATATTAACTATGTTCGACTATAGCACTATTTGCCTCTAGATTAATATTTATTAACTATAACTATTAGACTAGCCTAATTATTTAAAAGTCTCCTGCTAAGGATAATAAAATTCATATTTAAATAGATAAGGCGGAGTAATTATATTATTACTCTAGTCTAACTATTATAATTTATACTAGCTATATTAGTTTATTTCTATTACCTATATTATCTGCCTTTATTGTTTATTATACCCGAGGTTAGAGCTCTAGCAGGGGACTAATACCTAGAAGAAGTCTTACTTAGTAGGAAATTTAAGAGCAGGCAGGTTTAAAAATAGTTATAATATATACCTTATAAGGAGCAGCTCTAACTCTATAACGCAGAGCAGAACGAGCCCTAATATTATTATAATCTAGAGTTATCTTATTCTAAGGGTGCTAAGCTATATATTTATATTAATATTAGTTATTATCTAAATAGCAGTCTAGAGATATAGTTGCTATAGGCTTTAGAGGTTATGCTATAACTTAGGTGCTTTAGATAGTGAATTCTTTTTTTGTTTTTTTTTTAGCTATAAAGTATATAGTCTATATTAGGACCTTATTTCATAACGTTCTTCCCTTAGCTAGGGTGGGGTAACTATAAGCTAGGCTAGGGGTTACTAGTTGCATTCCTAGCTAAGGCTATCGCTTAGCTAGGTATCCCTTAGCTAGGCGCTCCCTTGCTCAGGGGATCCTTTATATATAATTAGGTCTTATACTAGTATTCCTAGCGTAGGAACTAATAAGTATTTTAGTTACTAGGCAGTATTAATTAGGCAGTTAATATTATAAGCTATCTATATATTATAATAGTCTATAGGTATTAGCTAGGCTATAGTCCTAGGTTCTTCTCGTAGGTTTATACTTAGGATAAGCTTGCTATAGGGATTAATAATAATATATAAGAGGGATTGTGTGGTTTTTATATTACCTTGCTTAGAAATACTGCTATTCTTAGCAGGGTATAGGAAGGTGGTATAGTAGGTAAAGAAGTATTGCTAATACCTCTCCTTAAACGTAGCCAGCTAGTTAGAGCTACCCTTAGGAGCCCTTCGGACCCTAGTAGCAATAGCTTTATATATGCTACGCTAGAAGCATCGCTAGTTGTTATTCTTAAAGGTTAACTATAGTTACTATTAGATATAGTGTCACAAAGGGGTATGGTGCAGAGTGAAAGAGTTAGTATAGATAGGTGCAAAGTCGTAACGTTTATTCTTCTCTAACCCTCTAGTCTACTATATAAGGGTGCGTGAGGATTAGAGGACTTATCTAGGGAGCTACCCGGTGCCCCCTACCTATAGACTTCCCTAGGATAGCCTATTACCCGGGGCGCTACTAGTATTCCCTTTCTATAGACTCCTAGCATAGTTTGTTATCCGAGGCGCTACCCGGTATCCTCCTTCTATAGACCCCTATAAGGTAGTCTAGTAAGTCTGATCTCATCTAGGCTTATAATAGGATCCCCCCTCTCTAAACTAGTCTATCCTTAGACCAGGCTATTCTATAGTTACCTAGAGGGTACCTAGTGCCTACCTAGTTGCTTCCTATAAGCCTTCCTAGTTTATAGTTCCTATAGGTCTAGAATTCGGCATCCCTAGGTCTAGCTATATAACTCTTCCTTAAATAGCTAGGTAGCTTAGAGGAGTAGTTAGCTAGTAGTAGGGCATATTATCCTCTATCCTAGCTACTCTTATAGCTCTATACCTAGGTATTAAGGGACTTTATAAGTTAGAGAAGCTTAGAGGAGTAGTTAGCTAGTAGTGAGGTACCTATCCCCTACCCTAGCTACTCTTATAGCTTTCTATATAAAAAGAAATATAATTAGAAGCGCTTAGAGGAGTAGTTAGCTAGTAGTAGGGTATCTATCCCCTACCCTAGCTACTCTTATAGCTCTCTGTCTAAAAGGTCTAGGGCTACCTAGTAGTTATCTAGATACCTATAGCTAAACTCCCTCGCAAGGGTTATTCCTTCCTTTATAGGGTTATACCTAAATATATTATTATTCGGGCTCGTTTTTATCGCTTTGAATTCGCCCTCTGAATTATTATATTTTCTAGTTATTATTATATTTTTAGTAGCTTTATAGGGGTAATAAAGATATTCTCCCTCTAGGGGTGAAAGTATTCGTTATTATTATATAGGGGTTTGCTAGTTATCACCTAGTAGTTATCTAGTACCTCCCTATGCGTAGTAGGGTTAAATAAAGGTGAATAATATAATAATCTAGGGATTATCTTCGTTTTAGCTATATAAAAAGCCGACTTTAGTATCGAGTTGAAAAGTATAAATATTATTCGAAATTTCGCCCTGCTAAAATCCTTCTTCTTACTTCTTTAGATTATAATACTAATAAGTCGCTATTAGTCTCCCGCTCCCCTATCGTTCTATCTTAATTATTATATAACGAATCTATTATTATATCTTCTTTATCTATCGATGCTGCTCCCTTCCCCGCTAGTACGCCGGATGCCTCTTATATCCCTATAGCAAGTGAGCTCTAGGGGTGCTCCTGCTGCTGCTATCTCCTAGTATAGGCGAAGTAGGAGCCCCCTAAAGAGGATATTCCTAAGATAAAGCTCCTTATAAGCTTAATAATCTACCTCGAGAGTAATAGTAAGTATCTATTCCCTAGCTAGTATTTATCTAGTGCTTTACTAGTTTCGCTTTGGAATTTATTACTAATTCGTATAATTTTAGATACCTTAACTAAATATAAGTATTATACTAAAATAGGTAATAGAAAGGCTTATATTAATATAAGTTTTATATATTATTTTCTAGTCCTTAGCTACTAACTCTCTATAGCCTATCTATTATATAATAAGCGCTATAAATAAGCTCAAGCGCCTCATAGATAAGGGTAGTTCCGAGCCCGATATTCGGGCCTAGTTTGCTAAGAATAAGGTAGGTTATCTAGTACCTCTCTAGTACCTCTCTAGTACTTTATTGCTAGTATCTAATTATACTTAGGAGGAGATCCTCGCTACTTAGCTTATAGTTAAGAAGGCCCTCTAGGCTAAAAAGAATAATATTAATATTACGCCTAAAAAGCATAAGGCTAAGGAGGCTGAAATCTCTATAGAGATAGAGGACCGCTAGGTAGCTATCTTAGAGGAGGCTACTACTTACTAGTAGCACCTCTCTAAGGAGGTGGAGAAATAGACTAAATTATTATATAAGTAATATAAGGAGCTTTGCTATTATTACTCTGAGATAGAGCGGTTCGCTAAGCGTTAAGCGGAGGCATAGGAGTTGCAGGCTATATATACCTAGGAGTCGATTAACTCTTATAACAAAGTCGTCAGTCCCTATAAGCCCTGCTAGTACCTCCCTAGTGCTTATCTAGTCGATTTCTAACTTTTTTAGAATTATAAGGTTATTACTACTAACTCTAGTAGCGAGGATAATAGCTCTAATAAGATAGGCGCTAGTGCTTAGGGGATTTAAAAATTTTTAAGAGCGCTCCTAGTAAGCTGCTAATAATCTCTAGGTAGTATTATTACCTTTGGGTATTTTCTCTTTCTCGTTTTCTCGCCTTATTAGGGGGCCTTCGGGCTAGTGAATTCGAATACCTAGCCGGCGTGCCTAGTTTCTAACTACCTACTAGTTACCCGTTGAATTATACGGGGATCGTGATATTTCTGCCTGCAATTTGGCTTCGTAGTTATTTTATAAATCAATAGATATATTATATTATAGTTCCTATGAATTATCTAGTTTACTATAGCCTTTCTATTTAATAAGGTACTAACGGTTCTATCTAGGGCCCCTATAGGTGATAATATGGTCTACTATATAGATATTATCGTTATTATCATTAATTAGGATTTCTCGTAGTAGGACGGCTAAGCTAAAAAAGGGTTCTAATTATATAGGTACGAAGATATTATAAATTCGGTAGTTTTTGCTTATTTATAGCTTATACGCTCATCCCCTGTTAATTACCTATTAGATCCTGAATAGGCCTAGGTATTTATTAGAAAGTTTTCGAGAAGGCTGCCTTTACTTAATGTTTTTAGTCGAAAGTAATATAAGGTCTCCTATAGCGAAAATAATAGGGGTCCTCCTCTAATTATAGAACTTGCTATATGCCTTATTATATTTATAAAGCAGGTTAGTAATAGCTAACCTCTAGGTGAGTAGACCCTAAACTCTATCGGATACTGCTAGGACTGCTAAGCCTTTTTATTAGGGTTCGATATCGTTAGGTCCGCGGGGAGAATATCCTATTAGTAGTTCAGTAGGTAGTTTCTTAGTAGCCTTATAGTAGGAGTTATTATAAATAAATTAAGCTAGGTCGAGCTATATTGCCTAATTATCCTAGTTAATATTATAGAAAGCTTATAAAAAGTGCTCGATACTCTGATTTTAGCATTCTATTTAGCTATTAGTTTAGGGGTGAAAGGTGGTACTAAGTTTCCTCCTAATAGCTAGCAGGTAGTATACTTTAGCCTAAAAATTGCTAGTAAATAGCGATCCTTAGTTAGATATAATAGCTTCTAGGAGCCTGAATATAAGGAAAACATATTTAGTAAGTAGTGTAGCTAACCCGTTAGCTATAAGTAACTCCCTAGTAGGGATATATAAGGAGTATTTCATAAATCCGTTAATAACGATAAGAATACTATCATAAGGCTTATTCCCTATTATGAGGAATAGCAGCAATTTGGTGATAAAGTTGATCGATATTTATCAAAAGGGTCGGGTAGGTACTAGTAGGGGTGCAAGTTCGCTATATAGGAGGTAGTATCTTAGTTTCATATGCTAATATATTATATACGTCTTAATATATTCCTTTATATCGCTCTTCTGCGAATTCTAGAAAAACGACTTCCTAATCCTCTTTAGTATCTTAGTAACCCCCTAGTAACCTCTAGATAGTTCGTCGTGGAACGCTCTAAGGACTTCTTTTTAAAGCGGGTAGTTATTAGGAATATATAAGCCCTTATAGTATTATAGGGTACTAGTATTATCTAGTGCCTACCTTATCCCTCGTTATTCCTACTCCTTATTAATATAAAAGGGGTCTTTCTATTAGGCTATCTTAACTTAGTCCTGAAGCGAGGGTATAAGTTATTTAGGGAAGGTATTTAATAGTTAAGCGCCTTATTATCGCCTAGTGCTTACCCTCTAGATAGTAGGTTAATTAAACCGTTATAGAAAGTCCTATAGGAGCAAATCTCTAGCTTCCTTGATCTCTATATCCTCAGGGGTATAATTAGGTCTTCGTAAGAGGCTATTAGCTAGGTTATAGCAACCTAGCTAGTACTCGATTTCGAAGTTAAATTAGGGTTAGTTAATAAGTCCTATAGTAGCTATACCTAATAGCTATTAAGCGTCTTCTTATTAGCGAGGTACTAGTAACCTAGGTAGTTAGTAATAAACTGGATGCGGTGCTGAGAGTAAAGCAAATAGTGCTGCTACCTCACTGCTACCTCCCTAATAGCTAGTAGCTCTATTTCTAGTATACTATACTATAGTTGCGCGCCCGTAAGCTTCTGAGATATAAACGCTACCGGTCTCTATACGTCCCCCTCTAGCTAGCTTAATATCGCCCTTATTATGAAGTCCGATACGTCGGTTTTAATATAAATTAGGAGCGTGGGGTCGAAGTATTATAAAATAGGTACCTCTATAAATAAAGCGCAGAGCTAATAGAAGGTAACTAGTGCCTTACTAGTTATAACTAGTTATCCTTTAGCTATATTAGCAAGTTAGTTAGTAAGCAGGCTATAGATTTTAGAGTAATTCTTAATAAACCTCCTATAAAACCCTATAAATCCTAGAAATTGCTAAATTTATTATATTATAGTAGGTACTAGCTACTTAGCGATTGCCTAGACCCTCTCCTATTCTATAGTAATACTATCTAGTAAAACCACGAACCTAAGAAAATCGATCTATTCCTTATAGAATTCGTACTTATCAGGGTTTGCATAGAGGCTATTAGCTCCTAACCGGGTGAATACCTGCCTCACCGCCTCTATATAGGAGTCTATATCGTTAGTAAATATTAAAATATTATCTAAATATATAATGCAAATAACGTTAACTAGGCCTATAAGTAACTTGTTAATAAATATCTAGAAGGTAGCGGGTGCGTTAATAAGCCTAAATAGCATAATATAATATTTATAATAACTATATTATATATAAAATGCTATCTTCTACTTATCTCCCTCTTAGATCCTTACCTAGTAATAGGCGTCTTTGAGGTTAAGCTTAATAAAGTACTTCGCTTAGGAAAGCTAATCGAGGATTTTATTAATTAAGGGGAGAGGGGTGTAGTTCTTAGTAATTACCTAGTTAAGTCCTTAGTAGTCTATATATAACCTTAACTTACCCCCTTTTATTAGAATAAATAAGATTAGCACCCCTACTAGACTTATTAATAGGCAAATCTATCCCTTCTATAGGGCCTTATAGATATAGTCCCTCAACTCCTCTAACTCCTTCTCAGCTAGGGGGTAGATTAGTCTAAATAGGGGCTCGGTTCTAGGCTCTAGGTTAATAGGGTAGCTCCTAGTAGTTCTGAACTCCGGTATAGTTCCTACTAAATTAATATTAAATACTTTTTCAAAATCCTAGTACTCTAGTAGGATCTTTAGTTTAATATCCTTAGTATCCTTAGGTTCTTAGTTATACTTCTAGTAGGTAGTAGTTAATATCTAGTTAATCTATAGTACCCCTATAAATATTACTCTTACTTTATTTTTAATATACCTAAGCTCTTTTCTAGTTATAATAAGGCGAATACTCTTCTCATATAGGGGAAAGGTCTAGCCTAACTCCCTCTAATTAATATTAGGGCACTCCGATATATACTAAGGGATCCCTAGGATAGTATTATAGCTATTACTATCACTAATCCTGAAGTTATGTGAAACTATCTACTAGATGCCTATACTATTAGTTATTCGGGTGACTAACTTCCATATACTATAGTTAGGTCCTTTGGATGCCTATATTCCCCTTATAGGTTCTAAGTTATTAGCTTCTAGTTAGGTATTAGTTATAACCCTCTAGTTTATAATATTCTTATTAGCTCTATAATTAATAAGCGTAGTACTAGTCTTCTAGCTACCTATAACCCGGACCTATATTATTATTTCAAAGCGACGTAGCTAGTCGCTATCTTATTAAACTATCCGTATAGTCACCCGGTTCTCCTCTAGTTGTTTACTAGGGCATAGTTTGCCTTTATAGCAGGTATAGCTATATTTCTTATAGTATAAGCACCTTAGTGAGATATAGCCTTTCCTATTATAACTATAATAAATAGTTTCCCTCCTAGTATCCTATAACGAGTCCTTAGTAAGCTCCTAGTAAGCATTAGTATAGCTATAGTCCCCCCTTATAATCTCGGTCTATTCCTCTGGATTAGTAGCTTAGCCCTCTAGTTATTATCCCTTATAATTAGTCCTCTAGTCCCTTACTAGTAGCTTATATACTTATATATTAATCATAAGTTTAGCGTTCCTAGCTCTTATATTAAGTTCGAGCTGCGTTTTTAGTAATCCGTTCGCTATAATATAGTATTAGAGCTTAGGGTCTAACCTAGCTACTATATTAGCTACCTAGATCTCCTCTAGTTATTAGTAGGGGCTCTCTACCTCAATCCCTTCGTAGTAATTAATAAAGTTTTAGTATAACTATCCTAGTTGCTAGTAGGCCCGTTCAAGCTGAGTTTATATACTAAGGATCTTAGACCCCTTATTAGCTATGCTATTAGTTAACTAGTCTTCTATTATTATCTAAGTAATATTCTTCGCCTTATTATTATATCTAATAGAAAGTATAAGGTCTATCGCTTTGCTACTAATCCTTCTAGGCACCCAGTAGTATATAGTACCTTCCTAAGGTCTGAGGTAATCTTATTTATTTCAAATCGCATATCGAGGTTAAATATAAATTAATTATAATTAGTCTAGATGCCCCCTTTATACCTAAGCGTCGGGAGGTGCTTCCCCTAAAGTTCTAACTAGTGCTTCTTCGCCTCGGGGTTGCTACTAATAACTATCTAGTAGGTAGTAGGGCTATTTATTAGGATTAATAGTTAGCTAGCTCTTAAGGCCTTAAGATATTCTTATTTACGCTTTAGTTAACTCTTCTTTTCTTCTTCCTCGATAAGACGATCTAATTTAGCCTCTATTAATTAATTAACTAGTCCCTTATTAATACTCTCTTCGTTATTCCGATCGATAGGTATCTTATCCTAAGTTTAGCTATTTAGTAGCTCCTGTCTAGCGGGGGATCTTGCTTCCCTAGTAGACCTATAGGTAGGTATTATTATTATACGTAGCACTGCTCTAATAGTCTATACCCCTATTAGTATAGGTAAGAGAGAAGAACGTATTATAAAGGGGTATAGTATAGAGTAAAAGAGTTAGTATAGATAGGTATAAAGTTATAATATTTATTCTTCTCTAACCCTCTAGTCTACTATATAAGGGTGCGTGAGGATTAGAAGACTTATCTAGGGAGCTACCCGGTGCCCCCTACCTATAGACTTCCCTAGGATAGCCCGTTACCCGGGGCGCTATTAGTATTCCCCTTCTATAGACTCCTAGCGTAGCCCGTTATCCGAGGCGCCACCCGGTATCCTCCTTCTATAGACCCCCATAGGGTAGTCCGGTAAGTCCGATCTCATCCAGGCTCGTGACACGTAGCTAAGGGTAGGGTTATAAGGGAGGTCTTCCTAAGTGAATTCCTAGAAGTTTTTAAGCATCCTCTACTTTATTATCTAGTTAGATCCGGATTTCACTATACTTTAGCTATATATATATTAATATAATATTCTAGCGCTAGGAATATAAAAGGGATAGTATCTTAGTTAATATATGCCTATTATTCCTCTAGTCTATTCTTAAAGATTATACTCTTTAGTATAGCTTTATAATACTAATAGAGGATAAGGTGCGAGATAAGTATGAGAAACCTTAATCTTAGCGCTATTATTATTATTCTCTAGTAGGTAAAGGAGGAGGGAGAAGAGGCTCTCTAAAGAATCCTTAATAATAAGAAACTTATTCTTATTAATAGATATTATTAGTCTAGGAATACTAAAGTTAGATTCTATACTATAATATAAGTAGAAGGCTATCTAATTAATAAATATTATAGGGAAGTAACTAAAGCTATAACTTTCGATAATTACTACGAGGCCTAAGCTTTTTTTATTTTCTTACCTAGGGTTAGCTAATATAAGCCCCGAGGCTATAAGGATCTAGTTAGGGCTAAAGAGGATATAGTAAAAACGGGGACTAAAAGGGTTAATAAAGGACTATATAAGGATTATTATTATAGCATAGAGGAGGGAGGTAGTTAGGGGTGAGGTATCGCCTTAGTAGTTAATAGTAATAAGATCTATTATATATATATAGAATCTAATAGAGCGAAGAACGAAGTGCTAATATATCTCAGACTAGATGTAGAAGAATATAGTATTACTAATCTGCTTTAGTTTCCTTATAGGTGTTTATAATATTAGTGCTTATAGGGTCGGGGCTGGGTTTGCTATTATGAAGTTATTGCAGGCTATTTAGTTAGTATCCTTAGCAGCGACGCATTATGCTAGGGTGCTTATATACTGCTACTCTGCTCGCTATAAAAAGTAATATTTATTATCTAATTTAACTAATTAGCAGAAGAAATCGTGGGATTTAGTTAGGATAGTATCGAACTAGTTACGTGAATTAATTAGCTTAGAAGATTTAGAAAGCATCCTAATTATAATACTATCTAGGTAGCTACTTTAGAGTAGAACGTTATTAGCATAAGGCTTCGCGCTAGCAGCATCCAGGACCTCCTTACCTATAGTATAGCTCTAGAAGTAGTAGAGGCTAAGGCTATAGAGTAGTAATCCGGGCTCTATAGTAGCGCTAATAGAGTCTCGAAGGAGATTAATATTATAGTAGTAATACTAGCCTCTGCTAATCTTGCTGCTATATAGTATAGACTGCTCGGGTAGTAGGGTAGCTAGCAAGGTAGGCTCGACCTCGCTATAGAGAAACCTGAGGGTATTAACCTAGTAATACCTATATATAAGGAGTATAGTAGCTTCCTTATCCCTGCCTAGGGACTACTCGACTACTAGATCGATAAGCTATAGATACTTAATATTAGGTTTATCTATTAGACTAATAATATTATATTATTTTACCTAGAAGTTAGCAAGGCAGGATTTAGTATTACCTATACCTCTATACTAGACTTTAGTATTCTTAGTATTAAGAAGGAAGAAGAAGTCCTTAAGTATTAATATATAGACCTTATTAGAACTACTAGACTCCTTAATATCGGGTGCTTACAGCAGCTTAGCTACTATTAACTTAAGGCTTTTACTTAGGCGCTAGAGGTGAGATAATAGGAGGGAAAACCTATAAGGGGGAAGCATACTATATATAGATCGTTTCTAAGAGAATATAACCTTATTAAGTATATCGTAGTATAAGAGAGTGATATAGCCTATTATTAATTCCTTAAATATTTATATAACGCTCGGGATTATAATCTCATTATAGCACATGCGGTGCTCCTTATCTCTTAGCTATATTATACTATATAAGCTGCTAGGGCGCGACCTTATATACTAATATATACTAGGAAAGAAGATATATATTATCTATCCTTAGATTAATCTAAAATAGGTATAAGGGATCTTATAAAGCGGTATATTTTTAAGTATATAAGTTTCGGGGTTTAATATTAAGTAGGGAATATAGATATTTCTATTTAGCTTTCTCACTAGCTAGCGAATTAGTATATACTTAATAGAGTCGTTAAAGGCTGTGATATCTGGGATAATATTAAGGAAGCTATCTATATTAAACTTAATACAATAGATTCAGGTGTTCGCATTATAATCTATATCTAATAATACCTCTAGATATAGCGAGTAGTAATATGAACTCTTACTATAAGCAATAGCCTCAAGGACCTTTGCTTTTAGTAGCATCTTATAATAAGGAAATCGTTTCTATATATAGGTTAAGTTATCCTTCTGCTCTATGCCTAGGTATCTAGCATCCCTTATCTACTTAGCATTACTCTTTATCTCCCCTAGGATACTATCTAAGCTGCAAGTACTATTATTTACTAGGTTAAAGTAGTATCCCCTATTATTTAATTAGGTCCTATCTCTTGCTATAGAGTAGCTTCTATATAAGATAAGACTAAGTCGGGCGATAGTAATAATCCTTCGTACGAGGCGGGATTCTAGGGCTATTATCTTATCTTTAACCTAGGTAGCTAAATACTACCTATTAATATATATTAATAGGTCTTCCGGTTTAGTTATAGGGGTAATTAAGGGCGCTATAGTAAAGAGTCTGCTATTACTATCTATATCGCTATCTATCTTATAATCCTTAGTAAATAGGTCTAAGTTATTATACTGAGGGTTAAAGTAGGTCTTATTAGCGTTATTAATATTATTATCTATAGCATTTCTGCTACGTTTAAACGAGTTCTCACTACTCCACGCCGTTTCTTCGTTAAAGTTTTTAAATAGCGAGATTATCTAATTAATTATAGCTATATTATTGCTTAGGCTAGCGCTAGATATAGGAGGAGCTATCCCGCGAGGTATATATATTGAATATTAAGTATTAGGGTAATAATACTAGAGTAAGCATACTAATATAGTGATCTACTTAATTACTTTATACTAGAGCTGAAAGCTTATATATTAATTTATATCTATATTCACACTCTTTAACGAATTAATAACGTTTTATTATCTTCAAATATAAATATCTATATCTCATCTCTTATAGCGTTCTATATATAGCTAAATAGTATTATAAGGAGGCTTAACCTATTATATCCAGCTTTTATTTATTTATTTAGAGACGAAGATACCTTTATAATCCCTTTCTATACCTATACCCTAGCCTTAGCCCTAGGCTATATATACTTATATTAAATTAAATTTTAATTTAATCACCCCTTCTATATTATTTTACCCCTTTATTATATTATTATTTAGCCCTTGTATTAGTATGGAATATTATATTACTACTAGTTCATAAAGGGAGGGGTTCAAGGGCGTTATTTTGCAGGCTACTATAAGTTATAAGTATTTAGTATCTTAGATATTTATCCGGGTTTAGTAATAATTAAATTTATTTATTTTAGTTAATAGATCTAGAATATTTGCTATTTGAGATTTATAAAATTGCATATAGGGGTTTTTCTACTATTTATAAATCTCAACTAAGCCTAAACCTCGGTATATATTAGTATATTAATAGGACTAATAGAATATATAAGCATTAGGAATATATATTCTTAAGTATATTAAGCAGTTTAGAGGTTAGAGGTATATTATAGGAGGTAGTATAGCTACTATCTTAACTCTTTGCTCCGTTTTATAATACTTTAGTCTATCTTCTTATGATTTAGCCTATATTTATAATCTATTAAAGATAGTACTAAAATAGAAGGCTATCTATTTCAATAATATTATATTTAATAGCTAGTAACGCCCTAAGAAGGCTTATTTATTAAAGAAGCTGCAATTAGTATCGCTAAGCGAGGGGCACTAGACTACTATAATAATTCAGCTACCTCCACGAATAAAAGCTACCTCACTGAAAACTATATATAAGGGCGAGCGTTTTCGCTAGTTTATTATTATATTTAAACGGGACCTAGACTACTAAATAAAGATAAATAAGTATATAGTTTATATTGCGAAGTTAGTAGTATTCTTAGAGAGTTTAGGGTATATTTAGGATATTATTTATAAGTAGTTCCCTAGTTAGGTCTTCTTTAGTTTTCTTATATATAGTAGTTAGAAGGCTAGGTCAGAAGAATTATCAAGGGGTATCGAAAGAATAGCCCAAAACTTTAATAATATAATAATATAGCTAACTCTATTAATAATATATCTATAATAGATAAGTCTATAAACTCTAGAGAGCGATATAATAATATATATTTAGATAATATAGATATTAGGCCTAATAAAGCTCTAGAAATAGATAAAACGTCTAATAATAGGATAACTAGGGTAGAGGAAGAGGGAGAAACTAAGAGCTAATTATCCCTATAGAGGAAACTACCTAAGCAACTATAGCTAACTTCATAAGCCCCTAGGATACTTAAAGCCCTTAGGATTTCAAGTAGAAGAGAAGGATAAGTCGGGAAGGATATCTTAGTTATAAGCTACGTTCTAAGATATTATAAAGAAGCTAGGATAGGAAGATGAGATTAAGGTTATAGAAGATAACTATTACTATATTAGAGAGCTTATATTCTATTGAATATTTAGAGCTATATCTAAAGATCGATTATATTGCTTACTAACTAAGTATAATACTAGAGCTATATCCTTACTAAGTAATATAGTATAGAAAGCTAAAGGTTTAGTAGAGAAGCTTAATAGAGCCTAATACCTATAACTAGCTTCTTTTATAAGGTAATAGAAGGGTATTATTAATATATTAGCAGGGGTAAAGACTACTACTACTTAGATATAGATCTATATATAGTAATATAAGCTATAGAAGAGGTAAATAGAGTTAAGAGCTATTTTCTAAGAGAAAGGGCCTGAATTGCTCAGGTTATAAGACTTCTTAAGAGGAGAAGGCTTTAATACCTAATAAGGGAATAGAGTAAATAGCTACTTAGCTACTTATTTTATAAAGGAGCTTTACTTTAGAAAAGGAAAGAAGTTTATAAACTTAATTTATAGGTTTATTATACTTAGAATTCTTATTAAAGTTCTTAGTTTAAGCGTTCTAATATTTTTACTTAAGAATATTAAGTTATAATATAAATAGTTAAAAAGCAGAAGGGATTATAGGACTTTTAGGTCTTAGAAGAAGAAGAAGATATAACTAATTTATAATATTTTAATAAAAAGGTTATTATTTTTATAGGATCTTTATAAAATAGTAAAAGAAAGTATTATAAATAGGATTAGGATTAGAAAGAACCTAAAAATAATATAAGCTTTATAATAGATCTAGGAGGGAAAGGGAAAAAAATAGGTATTAGATTTATTATTATTAGTATTTATAAGAAGTATTAAAGAGAGAGATATTATAGAGGTTAAAGAAGAGGAAAAAGAGGAGGGAGGAGGGTAATTAAAAGATAGAGCTTAGGTATAGAGAGTATTATTTTAATCGCTTTTAGTAATTAAAATATAGAGCTTAGGTATAGAGAGTATTATTTTATCTATTTTTAGTAATTAAAAGATAGAATATAGGTATAAAGAGGATTATTTTAATTACTTTTAGTAATTAAAAGATAAAACTTAGGTATAGAGAGTATTATTTTAATTACTTTTAGTAATTAGAGAATAAGTAAACTTTTATAAATCTTAAGTATTATTAGTATTAAATATATATTATAACCTATTAGTATAAAAAATA
>JAOQIF010001034.1:0-29984 GCA_026260285.1 Colletotrichum sansevieriae
TGACTATATATATAGTTATGAGGTAGGTAACTAACCTATCCTAGGCTTAGTTAACTATTTATAATAGCCTTTACTAGCCTAAAGGTAGTCTTTCGGCAGTAGGCTTAACCTTTACTAGCCTAAAGGTAGTCTTTCGGCAGTAGGCTTAACCTTTACTAGCCTGAAGGTAATCTTTCGGCAGTAGGCTTAACCTTTACTAGCCTAAAGGTAATATATCGGTAGTTACCTATTAACTATTATTTGAATCTTTAGTTGAGAAACCTCTTTTATATATAATTATTAGACGTATAGTCTAAGTTATTTAACTTTGAAATCTAGTATAAGTTAGGGGTTACTAATCTAATAGATAGACTATTATAACGCCCTAACTATATAGTAGAAGATACTAAGGTAGATAATATACTTCCTATCCTTAGAAAGAAACTTAGGCTTATTAGCTAGCTTTTAGTAAATATTCGCTAGTATATTACTAAGCTTAAAGGAACTATAGCTATTAGAAGAACTTATACCCAAGCTATCTAATAAAGCATATAAGAACCTTACTAGAGGGCTAGCTCTAAGGTTAAGGGATCCTCACCCTCAAGTTAGCACTATCCTATGATAAGTACTAATAAGCTACTATATATAAGTATATATATTAGCGCTATTACCTATACGAAAGTATATACAGGTGCTACGCTAACTACTCTATAAGAGAATAGCAATAGGCTAGAGGACTCAGGGGGAGCTAGGGTTATTATACCGGAATAGTATATCTTATATGCTATAATAAGGGAGCTTATTTAGAATAAAATAGCTTATATACTATAACTAAGCATAGATCTCAAATAGATAGTTAGAGGACTATAAGCTAAAAACCCCTTCTATAGAGATATTATAGCTAAGGTTTGCTGGGATACTAGGGAATACTAAGAACATAGAGTTAATAAGAATAACATCCTTTAGTTTAGAAGAAGACTTATTATCCTAGAAGAGGGATCCCTCTGCTATAAAATCCTAAAGAACTACTATAATATGCTTAGATTAGGGTATATAGGAGCAAATAAGATAGCTAAGCTAATCTTATAAAAGTTTTATTAGCTATATTTAATAGAGGACGTATAGCGATATATCGCTAAATACCCGCGCTACTAAGGGGTGCGCATACTATAGCATAAGCTATATAAGCTATTATAAATACTAGAACTACTAGTATACCTATTCTAATAGATTTCTTTAGACTTCTTAACTAGCTTACTAGAAAGTTGCTAAGATAATAGAGTTACTTATAATACGATCCTAGTAATTATATATTAGATAACTAAAGTAATATAGCTCTTAGTAATACCTAAGTAACTAGATGCTATAGGTTTAGCGAGGATCCTATATTAAGAGATCGAGTACTAATATAGCATGCTAGAGGTTATTATTAGTAACTAAGATAAACTAATTACTAGCTAGTTCTAGCGAGACTAGACTAAGGCCTGAGATATAAAAGGGCGTATCTCTACTATATAGTATCTATAAATAGATAGCTAGACTAAAAGAACGCACTAGACCTTAACTATATATCTTATAAAGTTTAGCGAAGGCTCGCGCAACTAATAGGTAATATAATTAGTTAAAGCTGAATTTTTATATAATAATAGTAAATATATTACTATTAGCATATCCCTATTTGAGGCCCTTATAGGATATTACCTTCAAATAGTTAACTACTACTTACTAAATATAAAGATTAGGACCTAAGGGGTTAATAAAAGGCTTAAGAAGCTAATAGAGGTTTACTAAAGAATAGCTAAGAACTAGCGATATATAATAGAGGTATAAGCTAAGAATATAAATACTAGAAGAAAAGTATAATTATATAATATTAGAGATATTATAGGACTCTTAATAAAGAACTTCTATTTTATAAAAGGTTAGTAAAAGCTCGCCCTAAGATTTATTCCTATATTAATTATAGAAGTTATAAGCTCTAATACCTATAGAGTATAACTTCTAGAGAAGTATAGTAGAGCATATAATATTCTCTCTATTACTCTATTTAAGCTATAATATAGCTAAAAGCTTGCTAAGGGGTAGCTCCTAGACCTTAAAGAAGACCCTAAAGAATAGGAAGTTAAGGATATTATATTATAGAGGGAAGTATTAATAAGCTCCCTATATTTAGTTAAATAAAAAGGCTAGCTAGTAGAGGATAATACCTAGGAGCCTGAAGAATACTTAGCGAACGCTTCGCGAATCCTCGCTGGATTTAAGGAATCAGTAGCAATAGTCGCTATCTGACCTACTTCACAGCCTCGTGACGCGCCCGTTGAGAAGGGGGATAATAGGATAAAAAACGAAGTTATTATAAGGGCATAGTATAAGGAAGTGCTCGCTAGATAAAGGGCGAATAGCAGGAGAATAAAAAACGAAGTTACTATAAGGATAACTACCCTCTTTTAAAAGGAAATAATAGGATCCCTTTAGAATAGCCCGGATAGAGAGTATAAAAAGGCCTAAAGGAAGAGGAACTATAAGGAATGGGATTATAGGCTTAGCTATTATATCTATAACTCTAAGGGCCTTACTATCTTTTAGCAAATACTTAGCGAATATTTACTACGCTAGATAATAGTAGCGATAAGTAAAGGACTAGGACCTACCCCGGATAGCTAAGAAGGATAATAACGGAGGGCTAACTTATAATACCTAATCTTATAGTAGGGATTACTATAATTAGAAGGGGGATAATTATAAGGGACTAGATACCTAGACTAGAGAAGCTAGAAATACCTCAGCTAGTATAAGCCGAAGGGATAGAGAGGCCTATAGGTCTAGGGTATAGAACCCTTATAGCAAAGACCTAGCGAATACTTACTAAAGGCTAGAAATAAGGGATCTTAGAGGAAGCAAGCAAAAGTAGCATAATAATACCGATCCTACCTTTTGGATGCTTCTGCTATTAGTTTAACCTGACTATAGCTCTTAGCCCTCCGATACCTTTATAGTCTCCTGCTCCCTTAGGTTAGGAGGCTTTAGCAAAGAGTTGCTATATCTTCCTCGCTTCTCCTCCTAAGTTAATAAGGAAGAATATTAATTAGTATATATTCTAGCCTATTATAGATAACCTATTAAATCCTTCTAATATAGGGGTAATAGCTACTATAGGTTATAGTTATAAGGACTTAGCTAGTTAACTACTAATAATAAAACCTAGGAATAGGAATCTATATCTACTACTACTTCTTATTTAGCGATATTATAGAAAACGATCGCCTATCCCTTTATAATAGCTCCCTTTAGGAGAGAATCTAGTTCTAATTTAAGCATAGGGGTTACTAGTATAATCCCCTAGCTTACTGGTTTTCTAACGAGTTGAGTTCCTTAACTCTTAAGGATTAGATTATATTAATCCTCGCTTTCTTAGTAAGTACTTAGTATCCTACTAGCGTTTTATTCGCGCTTCGTCTTATATATTCATCTAGATAGTCTGCCCTCTTATACCCCTTTTGCTTATAGCTAAAGTATACTATATAATTAAACGTTATAAGTTATATACTAAGGCTAGATATAGACCCGTTCTAGTTAGATCCCTGCGTTATACTACTAACCTATTAGTAAGGTATTAGGCTCTATAAACCCTGCGCTATCTTCTAGCTAGAACTATGCTAGCTTATCTTTTAACCTAACCTCGCTACTAGGGGCCCCCTTAGGTTATACTCTTCCCCTATATACTATTTCTTAATTTTGCTTTATAGAGGTTTACTACTCTATTAGTAATATATCTCCTATAAGCGTTTAGCTTCTATAGCTATATCTCTTAGCCTCTATATCTTAACTTTCTAATATTCGAGTTCCCTGCATAGGAATAGGGCTAATTAGAAGTATAGTATATAAGCCTTAGCCTTACTATCTTCTATACTAACTATACCTAAATCCTAATATATTACTAACTATTTAGTAAAGAACTATATTAATAACTATATCTCCTTCTGCCTTATTATATCTAGCTTCTCGTAGTACCTTCGCTCTTAAAGCTCGGGCTTAATATATTATTAGTAAGTAAATACTATAAAGTCAGCCTAGGCTACTTCTCCTTCTAGCCTAGCCCTATAGTATTACTACTAGGTCTATAGGGACGGGCTTATCTTCATAAGCACCTATTAGACTTGCTACTCCGGCGTATTACTAGTATATAGTTAGTTTCTATCTTCAATCGCTTAGATCTAGTTATTAACCTAGTCTATAGTATAGTCCTCGGTTATAATATAGTAGTTATATATAGGGGGCTTTTTATATTCTCTGTATAAGTATCTTAGCGCCGAGCGATTAGCAAGTTCTTATTATAAGATAGTAGTTTATTCTTTATACTATTATTATTATAGATATATCTGCTCTATAAGGCTCTCCTATTATTTCTATAGTAACCCTATAGCTTAGGTAAGGATACTAGAGATACTAGCTTCTCGGGGCGTCCTAGGCGGGGTACCCTATTAGCTACTACTCGCTATCTATTTGCCCCTCGAGGGGTAGTCTGCCTAGTCTAGCGCTACCTAGGACTTAGCCTAACCCCTCGGGGTTATTCCTCTTGCTATATTATTACTAGGGTTATCTATTCCCTTAGTATAATATCCGCGCTATATTCCCTATATCTTAGGGCTTAGCGAACGATTAGTATCTTATTAGCTAAGACCCTATTAGTTATATTCTATATACCTAGCCCGGAGTTTATTATAATTAAACTCTATTACTAAATTATTAGTATATTATTACTAGTTTGCTTTAGATATTCTAACTAGTACTAGTTTCTTAAATCGAGGTAGAAGTAATAGAATTATAAAGAGTATAGCTAGAGGCTTAAACTAGGAAAGGCTGGAATATTGAAATATAGATATCTATTATTATATTAGACTATTACTTAACCTTCTAAGTTTTCTACTTATAGAGGTTTCTCTAAGGTGTATTTATTCGCCCCTGACTCGCTAACGTTTTGCTAATAGCGTGGCTCTGCATCCTGCACCCGCTATTGTTTCTTATATATAGAATAGAAGCTAAATTGAGAAGTAGAATATTAATTATATTAAATAGCGAATTACTACTGATATTATAGCAAAAAGAGGGGTATTATCCTATAAGAAAAAGGGAGAGAGCTAACTATCTAACTAGTTATTTACTTTTAACTATAGCTACGGGCGCGGGCATCCTAACTACTATACTTACGAATAGCACTATAGCGACTAGTCGCTAAGCTAGTATTATTAGTATTCCTATTATCGCTACCTATAGACTAATCACTAGCTAACTTACTACCTAACTCACCCCTAGAGTTACTATCTAACTTATCCCTAGAGCTACTACCCACCTCACTACCCGACCTATTACTAGAGCTACTATTAGAAATAGTAATAATAACCTTAGTCTTTTTAGCCTTCCTAGCCTTCTTTGCTAAATTATTACTATCTTCTTAGCTATATTTAGTAGGAGTATAGAGATAAGAGGCATAAGAAATAGGGTAAGCGCTAGTAATAGTAATAAAGTAGGAGGGAATATTATTAGAAGTATACTTTAGGAGATTATCCTAGAGCGACTTACTAAACTTAGGAAAGGAGTTAATATTATACTTACGAGGGCGCTTAGGGACTAGTTTTATTAAAGGGTTATTAACTAGATAATCGATCTTATTATAGAGGTATATAGCAGGACTATTATTATAAATATATAGCAGCTAGGCAGCGTTTAGGCGCTAAAACATATTAATACTATTATAAAGGGTATAATCTAGAACTAATTATTAGTAAGATATAGTTAATAAGGGAGCAGCGAATAGTAGCCTATATAAGCTAAGATATTAAGGGCGAGGTGCTTATAGATAGAAGCAAGCTCCTAGAGCTAGAGCTGCTCTATATTATAACTACTACTATTAGTAGTAGGATTATAAATAAGTTTAGTAATATGCTTCTATACTATTAAATAGTTCTTAAGAGAAGTAAGTATATAATATTAATAAAGAGGGGTTAGGATACCCTCACGTTTCTAAATCTAGATTTAATAGAATATATTCTAGGTTATCTAGGCTATGCCCTAAAGCTCCTAGGGGACCTATAAGGTATTAGCATATAGCGATAAGGCAGCGAACTAGCAGAGACTTATAATAGTATATTTCTTTTTATTAAAGTTGCAATAGATATACTTCTGCGCGTATTCGCTATATATATAGCAAAGGTTAACAACGTCTTAATATATCTTATAAAAATAGCTAAGATAAGAGTAGCTACTATTAGTATTACTAGTGAGGTCGCTAGAGAGGATTTCAGGATTATAGAGGTATTTAGCGAGCACTACGCCTATATGCGTAATATAGGATATTATGGAGAGAGATTAGCAAAATAATAGGGAAAGAGATAAACTAAAAAGGGAAAAGATAAAAAATTGGATAATTATAGCAAAAGCTTGCGGAATAGATAATAAAGAGAAAATAATAGAGGCTACTAAGTTGAAAAAAAAGATGCTAAAGAGGGAAAGATTCAGCTAGGTTAGAGACCTCAAAAAGAAGACGCCCTTTTATAATTAGTATTACTAGGAAATAAGGCTAAATAATTACTAACTATATACTACTAAACTATTATATAACTATTAGTAATTAATTAAAAAATAATAGTAATACTTAAAATTCAAAAACATATAAAGCGCTAGAAAATAAAATATATTATTCGCTATAATAGCCTAAATCTAGCGCAGGGAGGAGTAATAGCAAATAATATAATAAAGATGCTAAACTATCGCCCTATAGTTAGTAATATATTACCCTACTAGTACGCCTTAGGGACTAAGGCTTTAGAAGGGGGGGCAATTATAAGGAATAGTAGCGGGTATAGGATGCAGAGCTATGCTATTAGCAAAACATTAGCGAGTTAGGGGCGGATAAATATACCTTAGGGAAAACTCTGCAAGCTGCGGACTTAGAAGGTTAAGTAATAGTTTTAATATAATAACGGATACCTATGTTTCAATATTCTAGCCTTTCCTGGTTTAGGCCTTTAGCCATACTCTTATATAGAAGGGCGTATCTCTACTATATAATATCTATAGATAAATAGCTAGACTAAAAGAATATATTAAACCTTAACTATATATCTTATAAAGTTTACTAAAGGCTCGCGCGACTAATAAGTAATATAACTAGTAGAGGCTGAGTTTTTATATAATAATAGCAAATATACTGCTATTAGTATAGCCCTATTCAAGGCCCTTATAGGATATTACTCTCAAATAGTTAACTACTTATTACTAAATATTAAGATTAGGACCTAAAGGGTTAATAAAAAGCTTAAGAAGCTAATAAAGGTTTGCTAAAGAATAGCTAAGACTTAGTAATATATAATAGAGGTATAAGCTAAGAATATAAATATTAGAAGAAAAGCGTAATTATATAATATTAAAGATATTATAAGACTTTTAATAAAGAACTTCTATTTTATAAAGAGTTAGCAAAAGCTTGCCCTAAGATTTACTCCTATACTAGTTATAGAAGTTATAAGCTCTAATACCTATAGAGTATAACTTCTAGAGAAGTATAGCAAAGTATATAATATCTTCTCTATTACTCTACTTAAGCTATAGTATAACTAAAAGCTTACTAAGGGGTAGCTCCTAGACCTTAGAAAAGACCCTAAAGAATAGGAAGTTAAGGATATTATATTATAGAGGGAAGCGCTAATAGGCCCCCTATATTTAGTTAAGTAGAAGGGCTAGCTAGTAGAGTATAATACCTAGGAGCCCAAAGAATACTTAGCAAATGCTTTGCAAATCCTCGCTAGATTTAAGAAATAGTAGCATAAGTTATATTATAAGTAGGATAATAAGTAGTATAGAGTAATAAGAAAAGTTAATTAATTATAAAATAGCTAAAACGCTAAGGGAAGACCCCCCTTATAAAAGCAATATAAACCCTATAGGTATCTAACCTTATACTACTATAAAATTCCACTATATATTTACTAAAGTTCTACTAGCACTACTACTTATTGTTATTACTATTACCCTCTTTATTATTATTATCCTCATTGCTATTATTACTATCCTCGCTCTCTTTCTCCGAGCTATTATTAATAATACTGCTATTACTACTCTAACTATTGCTCTCTATAGTATTATTAGAGTTATTGTCCTCTATACCTAAGGACTTATCCTCCTTGCTATTATAAACCTAGTACTACTATGCTATTGCTAAGTTATTACTAATCTTCTTATAAGACTTAGATTAAGGCGCGGGGCTACTACTAATAACCTTAAAATAGCAATAGGAGCTTAGTAATAAGCGTTATAAAGCATATAGGAACCTTAAATTTTTAAAGGCTATTATAAAAGAAGCGTAGATATATAGATATTACTTTTTAAAAGCTATATTATTAGGATATTAGTAAGATTATTAAGAAAGGTAGCCTACTTAAAGATATAAGTCTTATTATATAAATAAGTAGGGAGAGTATTATTAAGTTATATTATGATCTCCTTAACTAAAACCTTATCCTTAGCCTAGCAAGCTGCTTATAAATATATATTAGCATAATAAAAGGGTAAGACTAACTATAAGGTAAAACCTACCTTAAGCAAAACCTATGCATATGCCTAGGTATATAAAGCTATACTCTCCTCTATGCTTATAGTAAGTAGTTAGTTCTTATAGTTCTTAGTACTAGGCTTGAGGCTAGTAGGGTTTACTAACTAGTTATAGAGGTATTAGAGAAGCTCTTACCCCTGCTCTATAGCTATGAAGATATAGAAGATCTCGCGCTATTAATACTAACTAGTAGTAATTGCATAGATATAACGCTTAACCTAGTTCTAATAGAAATAAGTAGTACTAATAAGATAAGTAGGAATCTAGAGATAGGAAAAGTTAGCCTATACCTTCCCTAAATAATTGCTAAACTCACCCTATAGTACTTAATACTATAAACCTAGTATAACTCATACGTATAGTTATTATTATATTAATAAGTATAAACGACCTAGGCATTCTTAGGGAGCTATAGCGCGTAGCTAATATAAAGTTCGCTACTACCCGCCTAGTTATACTAATAGTTACTACTACTAAGCTTGGACTTAGTAGGGCTATACTTAGCGAGGAGTTAGCTAATAAAGCTCTTAGCGCTTATAATAGTTAAGGAATTATTAAAAGATAGGAAGGATCCTACGAAGGGTCTATAAAAGCTTAATAAAGGGCTTAGATAATGTAAAAGTAGTTATTAAATAATATAGTATAATAAGGAGGGAAAAGAACTAACCTTAGGATAGGAAAAAGCTATTATTTTATAGATAGCTAAAGAGACCTCGCTAAACTATTATAAAAGTAGATATAACTTTAGATAGCAAAGGATAGTAGTTATTCACTATAGCAGGTACTACCTACTAGGAGGTATATATAGTAAATTAGTAATAGTAGTTGCTATCTAACCTATTTAATAGCCTTATAACGCGCCTATTTAGAAGGGCGATAATAAGATAAAAAACGAAGTTATTATAAGGGCATAATATAAGAGAGTGCTCGCTAGATAAAAGGCGAATAGCAGGAGAATAAAACCAAATTTATTATAAAAATAATTATTCTCTTTTAAAGAAAATAATAAGATCCCTTTAGAATAGCCCTAGATAGAGGGTATAAAAGAGGCTTAAAAGAAGAGGAACTATAAGGCATAGGACTATAGGCTTAGCTACTATATCTATAACTCCAAGGGCTCTATTATCTTTTAGCAAATATATAGTAAATAGTTACTACGCTAGATAATAGTAATAATAGTATAGGACTAGGACCTACCCCGGATAGCTAAAAAGGATACTAATAGAGGGCTAACCTATAATACCTAACCTTATAGTAGGGATTATTATAATTAGAAGGGGGATAATTATAAGGGAGTAGATACCTAGGCTAGAGAAGCTAGAGATACCTCAGCTAGTATAAGCTAAAAGGATAGAGAGGCCTATAGGTCTAGGGTATAGAACCCTTATAGCAAAGACTTAGCGAATACTTACTAAAGGCTAGAAAAGAAAGATCTTAGAAGAAGCAAGCAAAAGTAGCATAATAATACTAGTCCTACCTTTTAGGTGCTTCTACTATTAGTTTGACGTAACCGTGGCTCTTAGCCCCTCGATACCTTTACAGTCTCTATTACTAGCTAATAATAAGTTATTATCCTATAATAGATTTGCTTATTAATAGTAATTAATAGGGTAAATACTAGCTAAGCGAGAGTATACTTTAGAGATAGCCCCTATAAGGAGTTATTTAGTATTATTATTATTAAAACTATGTTTAGTAGTATAATTTTCTATATAATACCCTCTAATACCCCTTTTCTCCTCTACTTAAGTAATATAGATCAAATAAGTATTTACTTTAATAACCTTTATAACTACTAATATTATAGCCCTAGTTATATATAAATAGGGCTATACTTAGCTTCTCCTTAATAAAGAAGAGATATTTACCTAAACTAGCTATTTCATAGATATTAAGCTATAGCGCCTCTATTAATAATTTAGTTACCTCTCTATTATTAAATTAGCTACTCTCCTCTAGTATACTAATTACTCTATTTAAATAGTAATAATAGAGTAGTTAATTAAGGTCTATTAATATTACTGATTAAATATAGGAGCCCCTTAGAGGTTTAAATTCTCTTCTTAGGATAACTATTTATTTAATTTTAAGATTATTTATAACATTCTCTATCCTAAAAGTAAAATAACCCTATATATTATTAATATAGCTATTAGCCTTAATACTACTTACTTCCTCCCTAGTCTCTCTATAAAAACCACCTAGGAAACCCTCTACTTATATTAGATTTATATCTATTAGGGACTACCTAATTATATTATTATAAATATTAAATTAAACTTTATAATAAAAGCCTTTAAAAATAATATTAAATTAAAAGTAGTTATAGTTAAAGTTATCTCTATTAAAGCCTATTACTAAATTAATAAAATAAAGAGGTATTATGGCTCCCTATATTATACTTATATTATTATTTAGTAGGAAGTCCCTTATATTAAGCCCATTCTTACCCTTTAAATAGTAATTAAGTTTATTAACAATATTACTAGCCCTAATAGCTTTATGCCTACTCTACTTATTTTTAATATATACTTATAAATTAGTAATAACCCTACCCCCTCCCCTAATATTACTACTAGGGCTAAGGTAATTAATATTATAATAGAGGATTTATAAAAAGAATACTCTAAATATAAACTTATAAATACCCTTGCTACTTATAATAGCCCTAGTACTAAGAATATTATCTAACTCTTATTATAATTATAAGTTAGAGTATATTAAGAAAAGAATAAATAATAGGGCCCTTATTAAGTAGTTACTATTTTAAGCGAAATAATTATTATTTAGCTACCCTATAGTCTCTAAGATTTCCCCTCTATTATTATAAGACCTTTTTATAGTAATCCCAAGGCCTCTAGAAGCCCTAATAATAATAACCTATAAACCCCTATTACTCCTAAGGTTATTAAGCTAACCCTAACCCCCCCTCCGCCCTAATATAGAGGATAACTCTAGAAGAACTTTATTACTAACCTATTTAATATATTGAAACTAAAAGCTAACTGCGTTAATAATATTTATTTTAATAAAGGAGAAGGCTAATTAGGAACTTTCCTTAGCTTTATATAAGTTTAATAAGCTTATTACTAATAATCCCCTTTTTTAAAAATCTTATAAGAAGGAGATTAATACCCTCTTTAATTATAAAGTATTTAAGTTTAAGATTTATAACCTAACTAAGTAATATAGCTACTTTTTTAATCCTATATAACTATTAAGATTAAGAATAAAACTATTACCCCTATTAAGAAGTCCTATCTAGTTATCTATAGCGTTAATAATACTAATAAGTATAGAATCTTAACCTAGTTACTTATAATCTTGCGATATAATATTTACTTTTTTTTTAATAATTACCTTATTACTTAGCTCTAATTATATTATTTAGATTAGAGATATTACTTAAGCTTATATATAATCCTAAATAATACTAGTGTATAATATTTATATCTAACTACCTAACTAGATCTATAATCTCTACCCCCCTAGGATTATTATAAAAGTTATTAAACCCCTCTATAGTATTACTAAAGCTAGTACCTATTAATAGGCTATTTATAGCGCTTATTATTATAATAAGTTATATATAACTAGTTCTACTTTTAACCCCTACTTACTTATTACTAATAACTTAAGCCCTTATTTTACTATTATTAGTATATAGATAGATAATATAATTAGTCTCTCTAATAATACTTTTTCTATTATTTAAAAAGAAGAGCTCTATAAGGCTAAATTTATAGCTAAACCTAAGGAGAAGCCTATACCCTAGACTCCTATTACTTTTAATAATAGAACGATCTCTATTACTAGTATTAGTATAACTATACTATATTAGAAGGGCTAAGGTACTAAGATTAAGCCTATAAAAAGACCTAAGAAAATACTAGCGAAGGAATAGTATATTAAGTAGCAGGCTAGAGGGGCTTATATAGCCTTAATTTAGTAACTAGAAGCTTATTTTAACTTATTAACTACTACCTAATGCTAGGATCTAACTAATAAAGATATTACTACTCTTAATAAGCACTCATAATAGCTAAAGGATAACCTTAATAGGGGCCTAACATTTATTATATTATTACTATCTACTACTAAACTATTTATATTCATAAATAGGTTATTTATTAATAATTAAGACCTTATATCGTAGTTAGGTTATACTATTATACTTACTAATAAAATAATAAACAATATAACCTTTATAATTAATAGTAATGTTATCTATTATAGCTCTACTAAGTATAAGTAAGTTACCTATAGTATATTAGCCTTATGTAAAGGTATCGAGGGGCTAAGAGCCACGGTTAGGTCAAACTAATAGTAGAAGCACCTAAAAGATAGGGTCTATATTATTATGCTACTTTTGCTTGCTTCCTCTAAGATCCCTTATTTCTAGCCTTTAGCGAGTATTCGCTAAGTCTTTGCTATAAGGGTTCTATACCCTAGACCTATAGGCCTCTCTATCCCTTTAGCTTATAGTAGCTGAAGTATCTCCAGCTTCTCTAGTCTAGGTATCTAGTCCCTTATAATTATCCCCCTTCTAATTATAGTAATCCCTACTATAAGATCAGGTATTATAGGTTAGCTTTCTATTATTATCCTTCTTAGCTATCTGGGGTAGGCCCTGGTCCTTTACTTATCGCTACTATTATCTAGCGCGGTATCTATTTGCTAGATATTTGCTAAAAGATAGTAGAGCCCTTGGAGTTATAAATATAATAGCTAGGCTTATAGTCCCGTTCCTTATAGTTCCTCTCCTTTTAGGCTCTTTTATGCTCTCTATCTAGGCTATTCTAAAGGGATCCTATCGTTTCCTTTCGAATGAGGGTAGTTATCCTTATAATAATCTTGTTTTTGTTCTCCTATTATTTGCTCTTTATTTAGTGAGTACTTTCTTATGCTATACCCTTATAAAGACTTTATTTTCTTTATCCTATTATTTCCTTTTGAAAGAGGGCGGTTATTCTAATAGTAGCTTCGTTTTAGTTCTCCCGTTATTTGCTCTTTATCTAGTGAGCACCTTCTTATATTATATCCTTATAATAACTTCGTTTTTTATTCTATTATTTCCTTTTAAAAGAGGGCGGTTATTCTAATAGTAGCTTCGTTTTAGTTCTCCCGTTATTTGCTCTTTATCTAGCGAGCACCTTCTTATACTATGCCCTTATAATAACTTCGTTTTTTATCCTATTATCCCCCTTCTAAACGGGCGCGTTATGAGGCTATTAAGTAGGTTGGATAGCGACTATTATTACTAATTTATTATATCTATTTCCTAGTAGGTAGTACCTATTATAGTAAGTAAATACTATTCTTTGCTATCTAAAGTTATATCTACCTTTATAATAGTTTAGCGAGGTCTCTTTAGCTATCTATAAAATAACGGCTTTTTCCTACCCTAGGGTTAGTTCTTTTCCCTCCTTATTATACTATATTATTTAATAACTACTTTCATATTATCTAAGCCCTTTATTAAGACTTCGTAGAACCTCCCTATCTTTTAATACTTCCTTAAATATCATAAGTGCTAAGAGCTTTATTAGCTAACTCCTCGCTAAGTATAGCCCTACTAAGGCTGAACTTAGTAGTAGTAACTATTAGCGTAATTAGGCGGGTAGTAGCGAACCCTGCGTTAGTTATACCCTATAGCTCCCTAAGAATGCCTAGGTTATTTATGCTTATTGCTATAATAGTGATTATATATACGAGTTATACTAGGTTTATAGTATTAAGTGCTATAGGGTGAGTTTAGTAACTATTTAGTGGAGGTATAGGCTAACTTTTCCTATTTCTAGATTCCTACTTATCTTATTAGTACTACTTATTTCTATTAGAACTAGGTTAAGCGTTATATCTATATAATTACTACTAGCTAGTATTAATAGCGCGAGATCTTCTATATCTTTATAGCTATAGAGTAGGGGTAGGAGCTTCTCTAATACCTCTATAACTAGTTAGTAAACCCTGCTAGTCTTAAGCCTAGTTCTAAGAACTATAAGAACTAGCTCCTTACTATAGGTATTAAAGAGAGTATAGCTTTATATACCTAGGTGCGTCTATAGGTTTCGCTCGAGGTAGGTTTTACTTTATAGTTAGTCTCGCCCTTTTATTAATCTAATATATATTTATAGGTAGCTCGCTAGGCTAAGGATAAGGTTCTAGTTAAGGAGATTATAATATAGCTTAATAATACTCTCCCTACTTACTTATATAATAAGACCTATATCTTTAAATAGGCTACCTTTCTTAATAAGCTTACTAATATCCTAATAATATAGCTTTTAAAGAGTAATACCTATATATCTACGCTTCTTTTATAGGAGCTTTTAAAGGTCTAAGGTTCCTATATACTTTATAATACTTATTACTAAGCTCCTATTGCTATCTTTAAAGTTATTAGTAGTAGTCCTGCGCTTTGACTAAATTCTTAGAAGAAGGTTAGTAACGCCTTAGTAGTAGCTTAGTAATACTAGGTTTATAATAGCGAAGAGGATAAGTCCTCTGCTATAGAGGATAGCGACTCTAATAAAGCTATAGAGAGCGATAGTTAGGGTAGTAATAGTAGTACTACTAGCGAGAGCTCTGAGGAGGAGAGCGAGGATAATAATAATAATAACGAGGGTGATAATAATAATAAGGAGTAGTAGTACTAGCGGAACTTCAGCGAGAGTGCAGTGGACGTTTTTCTTATTAATCTATACTACTGATTATCCTACTTGCGATGCGATTTGCGCTGCTATTTCTTAAATCTAGCTAGGATTTGCGAAGCGTTTGCTAAGTGTTCTTTAGGCTTCTAGGTATTATACTCTACTAGCTAGCCTTTCTACTTAACTAAATATAGGGGGCTTATTAGCGCTTCCCTCTATAATATAATATCCTTAACTTCCTATTTCTTAGGGTCTTCTTTAAGGTCTAGGAGCTGCCCCTTAGTAAGCTTTTAGCTATACTATAGCTTAAGTAGAGTAATAGAGAAGATATTATATACTCTACTATACTTTTCTAGGAGTTATATTCTATAGGCGTTAGGGCTTATAACTTCTATAACTAGTATAGGAATAAATCTTAGAGCGAGCTTTTGCTAACCCTTTATGAAATAGAAGTTCTTTATTAAGAGTCCTAAGATATCTCTAATATAATATAATTATACTTTTCTTCTAGCGTTTATATTCTTAGCTTATATCTTAGTTATATATTACTAAGTCTTAGCTATTCTTTAGCAAACCTCTATTAGCTTCTTAAGCTTTTTATTAACCCCTTAAGTCCTAATCTCTATATTTAGTAAGTAGTAGTTAACTATTCGAGGGTAGTATCCTATAAGGGCTTTAAATAGGGATATACTAATAGTAGTATATTTGCTATTATTATATAAAAATTCAGCCTTAACTAGTTATATTATATATTAGTTGCACGAGCTTTTGCTGAACTTTATAAGATATATAGTTAGGGTCTAGTGCGTTCTTTCAGTCTAACTATCTATCTATAGATACTATGCGGTAGAGATACGCCCTTTTATATCTCAGGCCTTGGTCTAGTCTCGCTAGAACTAGCTAGTAATTAGTTTATCTTAGTTACTAATAATAACCTCTAGTATGCTATATTAGTACTCGATCTCTTAATATAGGATCCTCGCTAAACCTATAGCATCTAGTTACTTAGTTATTACTAAGAACTATACTACTTTAGTTATCTAATATATAATTACTAGGATCGTATTATAAGTAACTCTATTATCTTAGCAACTTTCTAGTAAGCTAGTTAAGAAGTCTAAAGAAATCTATTAGAATAGGTATACTAGTAGTTCTAGTATTTATAATAGCTTATATAGCTTATGCTATAGTATATACACCCCTTAGTAGCGCGGGCACTTAGCAATATATCGCTATATATCCTCTATTAAATATAGCTAATAAAACTTTTATAAGATTAGCTTAGCTATCTTATTTACTCCTATATACCCTAATCTAGGCATATTATAATAGTTCTTTAGGATTTTATAGCAGAGGGATCCCTCTTCTAGGATAATAAGTCTTCTTCTAAACTAAAGGATATTATTCTTATTAACTTAGTATCCTTAGTATTCCCTAGTATCCTAGCGAACCTTAGCTATAATATCTCTATAGAAGGGGTCTTTAGCCTATAGTCCTCTAACTATCTATTTAAGATCTACGCCTAGTTATAGTATATAAGCCGTTTTATCCTAAATAAGCTCCCTTATTATAATATATAGGATATACTATTCCGGTATAGTAACCCCAGCTCCCCCTGAGTCCTCTAGCCTATCGCTATTCTCTCGTGGAGTAATTAGCATAGCACCTATGTATGCTTTCGTGCGGGTGATAGCGCTAATATATATACTTATATATAATAGCTTATTAATACCTATTATAGGGTAGTGCTAACTTAAGGGTGAGGATCCCTTAACCTTAGAGCTAGCCCTCTAGCAAGGTTCTTATATGCTTTACTAGACGGCTCGGGTATAAGTTCTCGCAACTGCTATAGTTCCTTTAAGCTTAGTAATATACTAGCGAATATTTACTAAAAGCTAGCTAATAAGCCTAAGTTTCTTTCTAAGGGTAGGAAGTATATTATCTACCTTAGTATCTTCTATTATATAGTTAGGGCGTTATAATAATCTATCTACTAGATTAGTAACCCCTAACCTATACTAGATTTTAAAGTTAAATGCTAATAGGTAGTAGACCTATCGCGCAAGTCTTCTACAAATATCCTATATAGGTATAGCAAGTACTCCTTTTAGCGCTATATAGTCTATAAGTATTACGAATTTCTCAGGGAGTCCTTATAGGTACTACGCCTAGTGATCTAAACTTTCTATAATAGTAAGGAGTTCCTATTGCTCTATAGCCTAGCGCTTCTCTATATCTAAGAGCTTCCTTAACTAGAAGGCTACTAGGTGCTAAACTATGCTATACTTTTATAAAAGCATGCTAGATACTACCTAAGTAGATATATTAGTCTCGACCCTAGTTTCTAATATTAGGTTATAGTATCTTAGTATTAGGGCTTTAGTAAATGCTCTCTGAAGTATCTTAAATGCGGTCTATATCTCCCTTATCTAGGCGAAGGCTCCTGACTTCGTGCTATTCTAGCTTCTCTTAAGCGTGCTAGTTATAGGGGCTACGATATAAGAATATCTTATAATAAACTTATAGTAAAAGTTATAGAAACTAAGGAATACTTAGATATTTCTAAAAGACTTTAGTACTAGCTATTTAGCAACTACTCGGATTCTATCTAGGTCTATCCCGATATTATCTTAAGTAATATAGAACCCTAGAAAATCTACTTCTATCTAGTAGAAGTTATACTTCTTTAGTTTTATAAATAGCTTAGTAGCCCTTAGGTAGCATAGGATAGTATAGAGGTCCTTAGTATGCTATTCCCTTATATCTGAGTAGATTAGAATATTATCTAGGTATATAATATAGCAGGTATTTAGAAGGTTAGCGAGTATTTAGTAAATATACGCCTGAAAAGTTGCTAGGGTATTCGTAAGCCTAAATAGCATTATAGTATACTTAAAGTACCTATATTGCGTTCTGAATGCTGTTTTTTACCTATTTGCCTTATTAATTGCAATTTAGTGGTATACCTCGCTTAAGTTAATTTTTAAAATAAACTTTATTCTAGCGAGCTTATCTAGAAGCTTGCTAATTAGTAGTAGAGGATAATAGTTCTTTATTATAATTTCGTTTAATCCCCTATAGTCTATATATAGTTATAGGCTTCTATCCTTCTTAGGTATAAATAATACTAGTACTCCTATAGAGCTAGTTAAGCAGCATATATAGCCTGCTGCCTCTATATCCTAGATATACTTAGCGAGCGTTTATAACTACTCTACTAATATAAGGTATATTAGTCTATATAGGGGTTCCTTGCTAGGTTTTAGTTTAATATAGTATACTACTCCCTTTAGCCTTAGAACTTTCTTTGCGTTCTCCTTATTAAAAACGTTAGTAAAGTCTTAAAGTTCCCTAGGAATTTTCTTCTCCTACTTATTCTCTAGCGAGTCTTCGCCTAAGGACTCTATATCCTTCTTATTAGAGCTTATAGCGCTTATTAGATATATAATATAAGCTTATTAGCTATTCTCTATAATCTCTTGGATAATTACCTCTAGCTTAGCGAGTAAGAGGGGTTTATATAACTAAGTATATATATAAGTATTTATATAGATACCTTCCTATCCTATTAAGTTATTAGATAGAAGGATATCTCCTACTCCTTTAGGGCGAGGGCTTATAATAAAAGCCTAGCGAATCTTCTATAGGTAACCCCGACTATCTATAAGGAAGAATATAAGCTAGTAGACCTTGCTTATAGGTATAGGCCTTCCCTAGAAATCTACTAATTTAGGGGCTATAATACTAATAGCTTCCTTTAGTTAGAGCCTCTTAATAAGGTTTTTTTATATAATATCTACTACTATATAGGTATCTATATTAACCTCTAGTTCGACTTTGCTAGATGCTCGGAGTGCTAATGCCTATCCCTTAATAGTCTATCCTATTAGAACTAAGGTGATTTCTAGCGTAATACCCCTTAGGGTTATATCTATACCTACTCGTTTCCCGAGTCTTTAGCATTAGTTATACTAGGTATTATAATCGCGCTTATCCTACCCTGCTTTAGGTTTAGGTTCTAATTACTACCTATTAGCTATATATAGGGTCCGGTATAGTTAGGGGAGATATAGCTATACTTCTTATAGTTATAGTATTAGGGTCCCTAGGAGTTAGTAGATATACTACTAGCGCTAGGTATTATATAAGTATCTGCTAAGCGGTTGTTCTAGGATAGGGTTTCTAGGCGGCGATCCCTTGAGTCTATTAACCTAGGGGGTTATAAGCTGCTCTTATAAGGGCGGTTTAGAGAGCCTAAGTATAGTTGCTTATATAACTTAGAACGGCTAGCGGATATTCTCTTACATCTCCCTTTTATAATCTCTTATAATCTCTATATATATAGGGCGATAGTATGCGTATTAGTATAGTTAATATCCTGCTTAAAGAGTTCGTCCTTTAGGGTTCTAATAAGGCCCTAAAAGAAGGCGTGCGCCTTTATATTACTAATACTTAGCTTGCTAAGCGCTTAGTTAATAGACTCCTATTAAGCTTAATATATAATTAGTTTCTTATTATCCTTCTAGTAGTACTATTTTAGAATATTATAGTAGTTTTATTCTTAGAGCTTAGGCGTGATATACTACCCTCTTATAAAAATTCTGAAGTCTTCCTATTTAGGGTTTATCTAGTTCCCTAACTTATCTATAAGCATTTGCTAATAATTCTACTATTCTATTTATAGGGTATGCTCTATTATACTTAAAGCCTATTAGATATACTAGCTATTAGAGCAGCTAGGGCGGTGCTTATAAGCTTCTTTAACTATAACGAGCTAATTTTCCCTTATTATACTAGTAGATTCGCTAATAAGGCGCGCTATATTATAATTCAGGGGTTTTTTATAAACCTTTAGCAATTGCTTAGCGGGAGCTTAGTTACTTAATATAGTAGCAATTAGCTCCTATTAGTTAGCTATTATAGTTATAATCTATTATATTAGTACTTAGCTAGTTGCTTTATCTAGCCCTCCGGCTTAGGCTAGCCTATTAGCTATAGCTATAGATATCTAGCTTATTAGCCTATCTAGTTTATAGGAAGGGGTCTTAGATACCCTATTCTCCTATATATGCTTAGTATCTATATAGCGAGTATTTAGCATAGGTAGCCTATTCTCTTTAGGGCCCCTAGCCTTGCTTAAAGTATAGCTTCTTACCTCCTCTTATTAGCTTATATTATCCTCTGATTGCTCGCTAGGGTTAGCTTCCTCATAAAGGTTTATATAGGCTATTTTGCTCTACTCTTAGCGAATATTAGGTATAGGTTCTTTAGCCTAATTAGTAGGCGTTACTTAGGTATATAATACTATTATTATTATTAACCTTCCTGAAGTAAGGTAGAAGCAAAAGAATTATAAAGGTATCAAGGGGCTAAGAGCTATAGTTAGGTTAAACTAATAATAGAAGTACCTAAAAGATAGGGTCTATATTATTACGCTACTTTTGCTTGCTTCCTCTAAGATCCCTTATTTCTAGCCTTTAGTAAGTATTTGCTAAGTCTTTGCTATAAGGGTTCTATGCCCTAGACCTATAGGCCTCTCTATCCCTTTAGCCTATAGTAGCTGAAGCGTCTCCGGCTTCTCCAGTCTGGGTATCTAGTCCCTTATAATATAGCGCGATAGATAGCAAGTAGGAAATAGAACTAGCTACACCTATAGCAGCTAGTCTAGAAGTACTACTAATAGGCAAGGAAGCATTTAAAGCAATTTATATAGCAATGAATAAGCTTAGTAACTAGCTCGATAGCCTAAAACCATATAGCAGCCTAATAATAAACTAACCGCGGAGCTCTAGCGAGATATAGCAGATAGCTATACCTTAGCGTTGCTAATACTATCCCTATAGCTAGAGACTACCTAGGGAGCAGGGGGCGCTTAGCAATTAAAACCCCTTTCTAACCCCCCTAAGTTCAGAGGAAACTATAATAAGTATGCTATATAGGTATAATAGATATATAATAAAGTCAGGATAAACCAGGACTTCTACCTAAGCAATCAGGAGGCCTAGTATCTTATTAACTCCTGCCTAGAACCTAAAGTATAGCTAGTAGTTATAGCTTTCTATAGCTTAAGGGGTAGCAATAGCTTATTCGAGCTAGATGCCTTCTTAATATACCTAGATTATACCTATAATAACCCTAATATTATAAGTAAGGCTCTTAGAAGACTTTTAGAGCTTTAAATAAAGTATAACAAAGCCTTCGCCTTATTCCTACCCTACTTCGAACCCGCTATTATAGAGGCAGGTAGTATAATATAGCTAAATAGCATCTAGATCGACTACCTATATAGGGTACTATTTAATAAGCTCCTTAACTATCTAGTTAATTACTCTACCTCCTATAAGTATACTAAATATATTAGTCTTATATAAGATATCGCATAGAAGCTAAAGGGATTGCAATATATTCTTAACGCTTCGCGCTAGCTTACTACCTTTAGATTAAGAGCGTTACTTGCTAGAGTAGATATAGATAGGGATATTAGGATAACGGGGTTAGTATGCACCTTGTGCAAAGGCTTAAGCGAAGGTCCTAGTAAGGAAATGCGCTATTATTTTAAGTATAACTAGATTAGTTACTTATAAAGGGATTACTAGAAGGCTAAGAAGTTAAAAGATAGTCCTAGAGTAGCAAAAGCTATTGAGGAAATAATATATTTAGACTTAGAAGAGGTTAAAGGTAAAGAGGACCCCTCTAACTTAGGAAACGAATAACCCTAGTATAGAATCGGGTATTAGGGATAATAGAGGAAGAGCAGGCTAGTTAGGAATAGTTCTAGTTAGAACATAATATAAGCAGGCCTTTTATAATATTAGTAGTTAGAGTTAATAAAAGCACTCCTATTAATGCTTTAATAGACTATAGATATAATATCTATATAATAATAGACTACTAGTATGCCTACCACCTCTATTTACTATATATCGACTGCTAAGCATAGTAATTATAAGGCTTTGCTAATAACTTAGCTCAAGCTATAGCAAAAGGCGTAGCTATATTATACCTCGAGATTAGTAGCTATATATAGTAACTCTTTATTTATATAATAAAAGGACTAGATATTAACCTCTTCTTAGGGAAGCTATAAATAGAATAAAACTATATTATTTATAATATAGTAGAGAAGTAGGTATATTATAGAAAGGCAGGGGTTATTATTACCCTTTAAGGATAGGAAGAACCCTAGAGAGTAAGGGAGATCTAGGAAGCCTATTAACTTAATACTACTTCGTTTATAGCAATCTACTAGAGGGTTAGCAAGAGCTAGCTATCTAGGCTAGAAGCGGGAATATAGGTAGTAAGCCTAAGGGATATTAAGAAAGCGCTCGAGGTAAAGAAACCAGAAGACTATTTAGAGAAACTACTATAATATATTTATAATAAATTCGCAGAGCTTTTTAAGCTAGCTAAGTTATACCCCCTACCCCTAAGTTATTCTAATATAGATTATAAAATCCACCTCGAGTATAATACCTCTAGCTAAGAGGCGCCCTTACCCTAGGGACCCCTCTATAGCATATCTAGGAAGGAGTTATTAGTATTAAAAAAGATACTTATAGACCTGCTCGATAAGGGCTTTATTTAGGTAAGCAAGTCTCCTACTAGGGCGCCTATACTTTTTATTAGGAAGCCTAGTAGAGGATTATAGTTCTATTATAACTACTAAGCATTAAATATAATTACTAAGCGAGACTGCTACCCCTTACCCTTAATCTAAGAGACCCTCTAGAGGGTTAGTTTAGCGAAGTAATATATTAAACTAGATATAGTAGCTACTTTTTATAAGATTTATATAGCAAAAGGGTACTAGGAAAAGACTGCTTTTTATATATAATATAGACTCTTCGAGTAGCTAGTCTATCTATTTAGATTAAGCGGAGCCCCTATAACGTTCTAATAATATATTAATAGCACGCTCTAGGAGTTCCTTAATAACTTTGTAATAGTATATATCGATAATATATTAATTTATAGTAGCAGCTCCCGAGCAGACTACGAGCAGAAGGTATATAAGGTTCTCTAGGCCCTCTAAGAGGCTAGTCTTAACCTCGACCTAGTAAAGTATAAGTTCTCTATAAAAATAGTAAAATATATAGGATTTATCCTAAAGGTAGGTAAGGATATTACTTATAATATAGAGAAAGTATAAGTAATTATTAAATAGGAAGTGCTTACTTTAGTAAAAGGATTGCGAAGTTTCCTAGGGTTTACTAACTATTATTAAGTATTTATATTAGAATACTTAGGGGTTATAGAGCCCCTTATCCTCCTAATAAAGAAGGGAGCGCTATTTATCTAGGGTAAGGAATAAGAAGATGTATTCTAGGCGCTTAAACGCTACTTCTAAACTATACTAATACTATATTGCTTTAACCTATAAGCCCTAACTATAGTTAAGACGGACTACTTAGGGTTCGCTTTAGGGGGGGTGCTAACTTAAGAAGATATATAAGGATAGCGCTATCCTATTGCTTTCTACTCGCAGAGGCTAACCCCTACCTAATATAACTACCTAATCTATAATAAGGAGCTATTAGTAGTAATCGCTTATTTAAATATATAGGATGCCGAGCTAAGAAGCTACCCTAGGTTCAAGGTCCTTACTAACTATAAGGGCTTTAAATACTTTATGCGAAAGTAACGTTTAATAGAATACTAAAGTTACTAAGTAGAGTAGTTATCGAGGTATAATTTCTACTTAGAATATCGACCTAGTTACCTAGTAGCTATACTTAATATACTCTCATACTACGAATAGGATGCCCCGAAGGGATAGGAGGATAAATAAGAGAAAGGGAGGGTAATATAGATAATCCCTAACTCCGCCCTAGGTAAGGTAAGGAGGATAGCAATAGTTAAAGCCCCTACTATAATAGTATTCGAGGATCTAACCCTTTAATATATATAGAATAAAGCATAAGCAGAAGATAACTAGTACTAAGGGGCTTATTTTATACTAAAGAGGGGCGATTAAAGCTTCCCTCCCTAGCTAAGCCTAAAACTACAGATCGCTAAGTATAGTATTAACGCCCTTAGCTAATTAATATTTAGGGACTAGATCTAGGTACTAGGATTAATAGATAAAAACTACCCTCAGAATATGCTTCGAACGTAGTTAATTTAGAAGTGCTACGACTTAGTAATAATAGGCTACCCTAGCTAGAATAATACCCTAGCTATCCTAGCCTAGCAATACTTCTAGCTAGGATAGTCCTCTGCAGTTCGCTAGTTTATAAGAAACTGCAATAGCTATAGGTATAGAATAATTTAGTAATAAGCGAAACGCAGGCTTCTATAACCCTTACTAGTAGTAGAACGGCTATATTACGATCTTATAATAGATTTTATTATAAACCTCCTATATATAGTGAAAATAGGGTTGAGATACCTCTAGGTAATAGTTAATAAGCTCTCTAAGATAATAACCCTAAAAGGGATGCCTTCTATAGATATAGAAGCGTGCATAGAACGCTTTATAAACTACTACTACTAATTCTATAGTATACCGAAGTTAATCGTTAGTAATAGGGGTAGTAACTAGATAAGTTAGTTCTAGCGATAGTTCTACGCGCTTATAAAGATCGAATAATGCTTAAGCACTACCTTCTACCTATAGATAGATAGAGTAATAGAACGCTTTAATTAAGAGATCTAGGTAGTCCTACGGATAATAGTTAACTTCGCCTAGGATAACTAGGAGGTTTACTTACCCTCTATTTAACTAGCGATTAATAGCTATAACGTAGCTATAATAGGAGTAAGCCTATTCTTCTTTACCTATAGATACCACGTTAACCTAGTGCTAGTAGTATAGCCTGCGCTAGAGCTATCGACCTCACGCGAGTTAGCTGCTAATAAGTTCGTTAGTAAATTAAAGTTAACTATAGAGTTAGCCTAAGTAGCTATTGCTATAGCCTAATAGACTATGGAATAATTAGCAAATAGTAAAAGGATGCTAGTAGAACGCTATGAAGTAGGTAATAAGGTCTAGCTATTGCTAGCTAACTTCTATATAGAAAGACCCTATAGGAAGTTAGACTAGCTGCACCTAAAGTACGAAGTAACTAGGGTAATCTCACTAACTATAGTCGAGTTAAACGTTCTAGGCAAGGTCTATAACTAATTTTATATTAGCCTGCTATGCTATGCTACGAATAACCCCCTCCTAGGCTAAGAAGTTAATAATCCCTAACTACTTCTGATTTTCGAAGATAGAGAGGATAAATAGGAAGTTAAATCTATTCTAGCTGCACGCTAGAAGCATATAGGTAGGGGCAGGCGTTGCGAGTTATTAGTTAAATAGATAGGGTATAGTTAGCTTACTTAGGAGCCCTTATAATTACTTTAAAATAACTAAGCAATAGATAAGTATAAAGAAAAGTAGAGCCCGATAGATAAGAATAATAATAACCCCTAGTATACTACGCTATAAGCTAAGTAGTAATTAATAAATAGGGGTAGGATAGAGAGATAGTAGCTAGGTAATTTATAATTAGAGGAGTAGGTAGAAATAAGAAGCTTTATTATAGCTTAAGGCTATAGGGAGGTAGAATAGGACCTAAGTAGGCCTTAAGTAGGCAGAAGGCAAGCAGATAGTAGGTAAGTAGAAACTATAGACCTAGGAAGATAACCCCTTACTCCTCCTACTCTTTATAAGTAGTAATAGTAGTATTAATAAGCTAAGAAAAGGGGTTAGATTATTAGGAATAGAAGAAAGGTAGGAATAAGATAAACCTTATAGAGGATCTTAGCTATATCTAGGTAAGCCTAGGCGAGGTAATATAGCTATATCTTATTAGGCTTAACTAAGAGGGAAAGCAAAGTAATAGTAGTAATAGAAGTACTAAGGATAGGAATAGCTAGAGAACTAGCAGAAGGCATAGGGGAGGTATCTAACTTAATAGCAGCCTTAGTAGCGCGCTTTATAGTAATATAGGCATAGACCTCGTAGTTCTAAATAGAAGTAGTATAAAGGAGTTCTATATAAGCCTCGATCTATATAGGGAGCTATAACTATTAGTAATAACCCTGAAATATAAGAATAACGGAGTCTTACCGAGGTCCTCTCGTCGAAGCTATAGTAAATAAGGCAGTCTTAGCTAAGAGAAGCAAACTCCTCCTAGTAGTAAACTATGCTAGGGTTATTCTAGTAGAATATTAGCTCTATAGAGAAGGAATAGTAGAGAAGTAATACTTATATTAATATAAGCAGACTTAATAGCCTTATTAGAATAGTAGATATAATAGATAATATTACTTATAATATAATTAGGCTTATAATAATTAAAAGGCGATAGGATAGTATACCTTGCTTAATAATATTATAGCAAGCTATAATATCGCTAGGCTTCTTAGCCTTAGCTATAGCAGATATATACTTTAGGCAAGGAACCTCGCGAAGAAGCCCCTAGGTCTTATCCTAGGGGATGCTACTAAAGACGAGCTAGTATAGGTAGGGATCCTAGTAGAATATTAGAAAAACGCTAAATAAGTAGAAGAATATATACTATAAGGAGCTCCTAAGTAATAGGATATATAGGAAGGGGGCGGTTAAGGTACTTATATAGCTCCTAGCTAGCTAGGGTATAGAGGGGATTATCTATAAGATCGAAGTTATTAGGAGCAGCCTCCTCATAGTTAGAGAGGCTAGTAGAGGTAGAGCGGTTAGAAGGTAGGCCCTTAATAGGAGGAGGAGACTTTATCTCCTTATTAGAGTTAAAGAGGGGCTATATAGGGTTAATTATAGCGAAACCACGGGGAAAGAGCAGGTAGTAACTTATAGGGGGTGCTATTATAGAGGCGAGGGAAATTGGATTAATTAGATCTATATAAGTTAGCGATTAATAGGGGTTTAGATATAACAAACTTATACTAATATAGACCGAGAGCGCGCTAAAACGCTACTAAAACGACGAGTTATTAGCTAAAATAATATTATAATTAATTAGTTAACTTACTCTAGTATAAGTTAATAGGAGGAGGAAAAAGAAGAAGCAAACTTAGGGCGTGAAAAATCATATTATTATAATTATTACTTATAGGGTATAGAGTAGCTAGCAGCCCGGATTAATATCGCTCTAGACTAGCCCTTAGCCCGTGCTCAAACCTATAACTCACGTAAAGGCTAGGGGGAGGGGGGGGGGGAGGGGCACGTATTATAAGCTATATTACTGCTAGCGTCTAGGCGGTGCTATAGACCCTAAGGATTCTGCCCTTAATAACCGCTCTCGCTTAACGTTCGCCCTATATCCGCTTTTCTATTGCATAGGGAACTTCCTAGAAAACTTCCCTTCCTTAGCTTAGATTACTATAATTAAGGCACCCCTAAGTTAAACAAACCCGGGCTAGCCCCTCATAGTAGGATATAGCTACTATTAACGAGGTTATTAATATTATAGTCGTTATTATAATCCTCCTATATATAATAGGCGTCTGAGTCCATCTAGCCTAGTCTATTATATTTTATATAACGTTAAAAACCCGGGTTTCTCTATAGCTAGTTCTATAGGTAGCGATCTTTCTAGTTTTAATAGTTATTAGAGCGCTAGAAGCGTTACTAAGGTTAGTAACGTTATTAGGGTTGCAGATTATTATAATTATCCTATTAGAAGTCTTAGTTAGTCTATAGTCCCTTGTTATTAATCTATACTATATCATCGGATTCTTCTAATATATAGTTAATACTAATTAGCGCCTAGAGTCTGCGCTAAACTGCCTTACGTTTTTTCTTAGCTATATTAAGGTAATCCTCGAGAGTATTACTAGTAGTTAGTTTATCTAGGAATTACTAAAGCTCTAAGTTAATTACGTTATAGAAGATTATTAATAGCTAACTAACTATAGATATTAGTCCTATCTATGCTCTGCTATATTTAAAATAGTTCTAAGTAAAGTTATAAATATCTTTATCTCCCTTAAGGTCTTCTATAGTAAACCTATATATAGTAATCTATTAGATAGACTCCTATTAGGTTAGCGCAAAGTATCTCCTAATAGCATCGCATAGGGCGTAATATCCCGTATAGAGGTAGTTCTATTATTTAATTAGCCCGAGTTAGTATTCCTACTAGCTAAGTGCTTTTCCTCGTAGTAGAGAGCTCTAATTCTATATAATCTCTAAAGCTATAGCTAGGCTAGTAGTTTTAGTATCTAAGCTAGAGAGCTATAGATCTATCTCCTTATAGTATAGAATATCCTAGTTATAAAAAACGGGCTCTATGCTATACTTCTTCTTAGTATCTAGCTAAAAAATACTATATTATTAGGTAAATCTACCTTCCTATTAACTTCCTATAGGCTATAGCGCCCTAGTATTAGCCTCGAGCTAGCTAAATACTCGAAGGAGTAAAGCCTTGAGACCCTAGGCTAGTAGCTCCGGGTAGGGCCCCTAGGATAATAGTAAAAATATTAGTAGTAGCGCTAAATTCTACTATAGCAGCTAGGTCCTCCTTACTAATATATCCTATTTTAGTAGACCTATAGTAGTATTATAAAGAATTTATAGTATTCTATAGATTTTTCGCTCTAATAGTCCTATAATAATATCTTCTAGCGCTATAACTTATAGTTTAGGGTTTTTTCTACTCCTATTATAAATATTATCTACTATAGCTCTTGCCTTAATAGGAGGTCCTAGGGGTTCGATATCTAACTAGCTAGACTAGATAGGAGTTATAACTTTTTTATCTCTAGGGGGCAGAAGGGTGATTCTCTCACTAGCTTTATAAAGGCTTTCTTCTCTAGACGGGGGTATAAAAAGTACTACTATTACTAGAGTATCCCTTATAGCTATAATTATATTAATAATACTAATTAATATAGCTATATAGTTATTAGGCTCGAGTATCTAGTAATAGCATAGATTAGCTTTTACCTTCTAGCTTATATTAATAATATCTATATAGGGTATATAGTTATTATCTTATTTAAGAGAAGCGAGGTTTGCTATCTAGTTATAAAATCGTTTGCTAAGGCTAAGGGTAAAGTTATAGTCCTTATAAGCCTACTAGAAACTATAGAGCTTATAAGCCTCGTTATAATATCTAATTCTAGCTATATCTCCTATATTATAATATTCCTCTATAAGAGAGGGATTACTATACTAATTTAATATTAAACTCGAATAGTTAGCTATATAAGTTAATAGTTAAGACCTCTATCTCTTTAACTTCTTTAACTTCCTTCCTTTTAGTATATAAATACTTTTAGGAGGGAGTTTCGAGGTTAAGTCTAAGTCCTCTACCTTATTATAAGTCTTCGTAGTATAAGTAAGGTCTTAGATAAGGAAAAAAGGAATAGGTCGTGCTACTAGATATTATAGTCTTCCTACTAGCCTAGGGCTATAGTAGCGGTTGCTAAGACTACGAGTAAAATAAGGAAAAGAGCAATATAAGCGTGAATAATAATAAATAGTATAATAGGTAATTATAGGTATATCGTAATATATTCTATAATAGCCGAGCCTTCTAAGCTTATTTACTAGAAGTCTCTTACTTAAAGGATAGGCGTTGAGCCTAACCGTGGTCACGTGGAATACTATGTGATAGCTGACTATATCACCAAAAGGCGTGTGACAAGAAGTTCCTCGGGATTAACTCGGTAGTCTTATTTACCCCTATATAACCCGCCCTGTAGTTATTATAGTATTAGCAAAGGATCTCTAGCCTTAGAGACCCTTCTTATAGTATCTCTAGCTATCCCTTATAGAATAGGGTTCCCTAGCTATTAATTATATAGCTCTTATA
>JAOQIF010001035.1:0-29910 GCA_026260285.1 Colletotrichum sansevieriae
AGAAATAAGGGATCTTAGAGGAAGCAAGCAAAAGTAGCGTAATAATACGGACCCTATCTTTTGGGTGCTTCTGCTATTAGTTTGACCTAACCGTAGCTCTTAGCCCCTCGATACCTTTACATATACTAAGCTCGCTTAGGAAGTTATATATCTAAAGCGCCTCTAAAGTAGTAGATAATACTATATAATACTTAGCTTCTATAGATAACTTAGAGATTATTATCTATTATTAGGATCTCTATAAAACTAGGGAGCGCTAGCTATTATAAGAGTATAGCTAAAGGCCTAAACCAGGAAATGCTAGAATATTAAAACGTAGGTATCTATTATTATATTAAACTATTACTTAACCTTCTAAGTCTATAGCTTATAGAGTTTTCTCTAAGGCATATTTATCTACCCCTAACTTGCTAATATTTTGCTAATAGCGTAGCTCTATATCCTGCACCCGCTATTATTCCTCATAATTACCCCCCCTTCTAAAGCCTTAGTCCCTAAGGCGTACTAGTAGGGTAATATAGCTCTATATCGCTAACTATAGGGCGATATTTTGGCGTTGTTCTATTATTTGCTACTGCTCTTTTGGGCTGCTATAGCGAATAACGTATTTTATTTTCTAGCGCTTTATATGTTTTTGAATTTTAAGTATTGCTATTATTTTTTAATTAGTTACTAATAGTTATATAACACTTTAGTAGTAAATAGTTAGTAATTATTTAGCCTTATTGCCTAGCGATGCTAATTATAAAAGGGCGTCTTCTTTTTGAGGTCTCTAACCTGGTTGAATTTTCCCCTCTTTGCTATTATTTTTTAACTCAGAAGCCTTCGTTTTTTTTTTCTTTGTTATCTATTCTGCGAGCTTTTACTATAATTATCTTATTTTTCCTCTTTAGTTTATCTCTTTCTCTATTATTTTGCTAATCGCTCTCTGCAATATCCTATATCGCGCGTATAGGCATAGTGCTTGCTAAGTACCTATATGATCCTGAAATCCTCTCTAGCGACCTTACTAGTAATACTAATAGTAGCTATCCTTATCTTAGCTATCTTTATAAGATATATTAAGATATTATTAACCTTCGCTATATATATAGCGAATATATATAGAAGTATATCTATTGCAACTTTAATAAGAAGAAATACGCTACTATAAGTCTCTGCTAGTTTACTACCTAGTTGCTATATGCTAATGCCTTATAGGTCCCCTAGGAGCTTTAGGATATAGCTTAGATAACCTAGAATATATTCTACTAGATCTAAATTTAGGAATATAAGGGTATCTTAACCCCTCTTTATTATTATTATATTCTTGCTTCTCTTAGTAATTACTTAGTAGTATAGAAGCATATTACTAAACTTATCTATAGTCCTACTACTAATAGTAGTAGCTATAATATAGAGCAGCTCTAGCTCTAGGAGCTAGCTTCGATCTATAAATACCTAGCTCTTAATATCTTAGTTTATATAGGCTATTACTTGCTACTTCCTTACTAATTATATCCTACTAATATTTAGTTCTAGGTTAGTACCCTTTATAATAGCGTTAATATACTCTAGCGCCTAAACGCTACCTAGCTGCTATATATTTATAATAATAGTCCTACTATATACCTCTATAATAAGATTATTTATCTAGTTAATAACCCTTTAATAAAACTAGTCCCTAAGCGCCCTTATAAGTATAATATTAACTCCTTCCCTAAGTTTAGTAAGGTGCTTTAAGATAACCTCCTTAAGTATACCTCTAATAATATTCCCTCCTACTTTATTACTATTACTAGTGCTCGCCCTATCTCCTATGCTTTATACCTCTATACCCTTACTAAATATAGCTAAGAGGATAGCAATAATTTAGTAAAAAAGGCTAGAAAGGCTAAAAAGACTAAGGTTACTATTACTATCTCTAATAGTAGTTCTAGTAACGAGTTGGATAGTGAGGTGGGTAGTGGCTCTAGCGGTAAGTCTAGTAGTAGCTTGTAAGGAACAATAGCGGGTGCAGGATGCATAGCCACGCTATCGGCAAAACATCAGCGAGTCAGGAGCGGATAAATATACCTTAGAGAAAACTCTATAAGCAGCAGACTTAGAAGGTTAAGTAATAGTTTAATATAATAATAGATACTAATATTTTAATATTCTAGCCTTTCCTAGTTTAAGCCTTTAGCTATATTCTTATAACTCTATTGCTTCTACCTTAATTTAAGAAACTAGCGCTAGTTAGAATATCTAAAGCAAACTAGTAATAATATATTAATAATTTAGTAATAGAGTTTAATTATAATAAACTCTAGGCTAGGTATATAGAATATAACTAATAGGATCTTAGCTAATAAGATATTAACTATTTACTAAGTCCTAAGATATAGGGAATATAGTATAGATACTATGCTAGGGGAATAGAAAACCCTAGTAATAGTATAGCAGGAGGAATAACCCTAAGGGGTTAGGCTAGGTCCTAGGTAGCGCTAGACTAAGTAGACTACCCCTCGAGGGGTAAATAGATAGCAAGTAGTAGCTAATAGGGCACCCTGCCTAGGACTTCCTGAGAAGCTAGTATCTCTAGTATCCTTATCTAGGCTATAGGGTTACTATAGAAATAGCAGGAGAGCCTTATGGAGTAGATATATCTATAATAGTAGTAGCATGAGGAATAAACTTGTAAGAGTATAGGTAAAGGCCTAAACCAGGAAATGCTAGAATATTGAAACGTAGGTATCCGTTATTATATTAAACTATTGCTTAACCTTCTAAGTTTTCTGCTTGCAGAGTTTTCTCTAAAGTATATTTATCTACCCCTAACTTGCTAATATTTTGCTAATAGCATAGCTCTATATCCTATACCTGCTATTATTCCTTATAATTGCCCCCCCTTCTAAAGCCTTAGTCCCTAAGGCGTACTAGTAGGGTAATATAGCTCTATATCGCTAACTATAGGGCGATAGTTTAGCATCTTTATTATATTATTTACTATCGCTCCTTCCTACGCTAGATTTAGGCTGCTATATCAAATAATATATTTTATTTTGTAGCGCTTTATATGTTTTTGAATTTTGAGTATTACTATTATTTTTTAATTAGTTACTAATAGTTATGCAAGCGTTTAGTAGTATATAGTTAGTAATTATTTAGCCTTATTACCTAGTAATACTAATTATAAAAGGGCATCTTCTTTTCAAGGTCTCCGACCTAGCTGAATTTTTCCCTCTTTATAATCCTTTTTTAACCTAGCGACCTCTCTTTGCTTTTTAATACCTATTTCGCAAGCTTTCGCTATAATTAATAATTTCTTTCTATTTCTTCTCTTTGCTACTTATCTTCTTCTCTAGCCTTTTGGTAATAGCTCTCTACTATATCCTATATTATATATATAGGCGTAATACTTACTATATACCTATATAATCCCGAGATCCTCTCTAGCAACCTTACTAATAATACTAATAGTAGCTATCCTTACCTCAGCTATCTCTATAAGATATATCAGGACGTCGTTAACCTTTGCTATATATATAGCGAGCATGCATAGAAGTGTATTTATTATAACTTAAATAAGAAAAAATGCGCTACTATAAGTCTCCGCCCGTTTACTACCTTATTACTATATGCTAACGCCTAGTAGGTCCCCTAGGAGCTTTAGGGCGTAGCCTAGATAACCTAGAATATATTCCACTAGATCTAAATTTAGGAGCGTAAAGGAATTCTAACCCACCTTTATTATTATTATATTCTTACTTTACTTAGTAACTATTTAGCAGGATAGAAGTATATTACTAAGCTTATCTATAATCCTACTACTAGCAGTATTAGCTATAATATAGAGCAGCTTTAACTCCAGGAGCTCGCCTCTATCTATAAGCACCTAGCTCTTAACGTCTTAGTTTATATAAGCTATTATTCGCTACTCCCTCGCTAACTATATCCCGCTAATAATTAGTTCTAGGTTAGTACCCTTTATAATAATATTAATATACTTTAGTACCTAAATACTACCTAGCTGCTATATATTTATAATAATAATCCCGCTATATACCTCTATAATAAGATCGATTATCTAGTTAATAACCCTTTAATAAGACTAGTCCCTAAGCACCATTATAAGCGTATTATTAACTCCTTTCCTAAGTTTAGCAAGTCGCTCTAGGATAATCCCCTTAAGCATACTTCTAATAATATTCCCTCCTGCTTTATTACTATTACTAGTACTCACCCTATCTCCTATGCTTCTTACTTTTATACTCCTACTAAACGCAGCTAAGAGGATAGTAACGATTTAGTAAAGAAGGCTAGGAAGGCTAAAAAGGCTAGGGTTACTATTACTATCTCTAATAGTAGCTCTAGTAATAAGTCGGGTAGCGAGGTAGGTAGTAGCTCTAGTAGCGAGGTAGGTAGTAACTCGGGTAGTAAGTCTAGTAGTAAGTTAGCAGGTAGTTAGTTTATAAGTAATAATAATAGGGATGCTAGTAACGCTAGCTTAGTAACTAGTCGCTATAGTACTGCTCGTAGTTATAGTAGTCAGGGTGCTCGTGCCTATAGCTATAGTTAGAAGTAAATAACTAGTTAGATTCTTAGCTCTCTCTCTTTTCTTTATAGTATAATACCCTCTTTTTACTATAATATTAGTAATAATTTACTACTTAATATAATTAATATTCTACTTCTTAATTTAGCTTTTATTCTATAGTCTCGTGATTCATAATTTGCAACTTATTACTATAACTTTAGTAACTAGTTATCCTACTTCTTATAAGACCTGTTATACTAACTATTAAACTTATAAATAGCCTCCTGCGCGTTTGCTAAGTTCTCTATAAGCTCCTATATATTATATTCTATAAGCTATCCTACCTACTTAACTAGATATTATATATTATTACTAATACCTTGCTATATAATAATCTCTTTAACCTCCTATTCCTCTAGCTTATCCTCAAGCTCTAGGTATATAGGCGAACCTTTGCTACCTACTTAGTAGTTATCCTATAGCTCTAGCAAGGTAATAGAGAATATATTATATATCTATTAGTACTATAGTAATAGATAGACCCTATAAACTTATATGCTAACTAGTTCTATAATAGCTACTTATATAAACCTAGGTATTAGTTACTTATTGTTAAACTAGAAGTTCTTTATTAATAGCCTAACGACCTATTTCTAATAGTAGGTCTAGTCCTTATGCCTCGCGTTATAATACTTAGCTTATGCCTTAATAGCTTTCTGCTACTATTCCTAGGCCCTCTTGCAGAGTCTTGAAATATATTTAATTCGCTCCCTTATGCCCTATATTATAACCCTATTTATAGGAGCTACGTATTCTATATAATATGGGTAGTAATTATATAGGGCCTCTATTAGCAAGTAGCTAGTAGTGCTATAGCAACTATTATTATATATTAACTCCGCCTCGGGTAGTTAGACTACCTATTCTTATAGCTAGTTGCTAGTATATGCTCGTAGGTACTTTTCTAATATCTAATATATCCTTTCAAACTGCCTATCAGTCTAGGGGTAGTATATAATAGAGAGATAGCGCTTAATAGCCCTCTCCCTCGTGAACTTTTCCTAAAATTAGCTAGTTAGGAGCTTATCTTAATTGCTAATAATACCCTCTAGGGTGCTAAAGCAGCATTTAACTTATTCATAGATAATCTGCGCTAACTTAGCAGCTATTAGCTGCTTTATTATTAGGATAAATATACCGAACTTAGTTATTTAGTATATAATAATAAGAACTGCGTTATATTCTCTACCTATATACTAAGAGCTTGCTAGTAATCTAGTGATAAAGTCCATGCTTATTTCCTAAAATAGATATATAGGTAAGGGTAGTAGTTATAACTTCCTATAAGGCTTATGCCTCGGAACGCAGTTCCCCTAGCATATATAATACCCTATAACGTAATTATATATATCTATAGCTAAGTTTAGCTAATAGAAGTTCCTTGAGATTAACTTAGTAGTCTTATTTACCCCTATTTAACCCGCCCTATAGTTATTATAGTATTAGCAAAGGATCTCTAGCCTTAGAGACCCTTCTTATAGTATCTCTAACTATCCCTTATAGAATAGGGTTCTATAACTATTAATTATATAACCCCTATAATTACTAGCTATTCCGCACGCCCTCTCTAATTATATCTAATAGTATAAGTTATTAGCCTATAGTCTGCAGATAAGATTCTCTATTGCTTCGGAGGGTTACTAACTATCTATTATTTCGCTTATTATAAGCTCCCCTATAACCTAGCGTGGGATATACTACTATACTATAGTAACCCTAGCTCTAAACAAGCCCTCTTAGTTAATAACCTCTTGCTAAGTATTCTCCGCATTACCCCTTGCTCTTTAGCATTAGGTTATTATAGCTACTATAGTTATAGTAATATTAGCACGCTATAGAGCGTAATACTAACTAGAGACTGAGGCGTCTCTACCCCTAGAGCTATCTATTTAGAAGGGGCACCTTATACTAGCCTTTATAGTATTAATAAATACTTTTAAGGTCTCTATACTACCTTATAGTATAGTAATACTTATCTAGAGGTCTACTAGTAGTTTACTAATAAACCTCAGCTTCCTTACTAGGGTTAGGAGTATATTATTATATTTTACCTCCCCTTCTATATAATCTAGCCTCTTAGATAGACTATCTACTATATTTATAACCCCTAACCTATGCTCTAGGTTAAAATTAAATACTAAGAGTTTATATACCTACCTAGCAAGCCTTCCCTAAAGGTCCTGCGTAGGCGTGCTAATAACTCCCTTTAGCGCCTAGTAATCTATTAAGACTATAAACCTCTTTAATATACCCTAAAGGTAATAAGCCTAATAGTCTAAGCTTTTAACTATAGCGAGAAGTTCCTATTAGCTTACTCCCTAATATTAATCTATATTACTAAGCTTCTATAAATAGCAGGCAACTAGTTGCTACTAACTATTAATTTATTATAATAGGATACTAGATATAGCTTTTATAAAAGTATCTATCTCAACCCTTATCTCATAGGTTAGGTCCTAGTATTAGAGAATAGTTACTAAGCAAAAGGCAGCTTAAGCCTACTTAAAGGCTTATTAAGCCTCTTCTAGCTAGTAGAACTCACCTCCTTTCTTACTATTCTCAATACCCTTTAATAAAGATATTATTAGGGCTATAATACCTAAATATCCCGCGATAAACTTATAGTAGGAGTTATAGAATCTAAGGAAGACCTAGATATCTTAGTATATTTTAGTAGCTTCTATTTAGTAATAGCTTAGATATAAGTTTAGTCTATTAATATACCCTTAGGTGTAATAATATACCCTAGTAACTCTACCCGCTATTAGTAAAACCTATACTTACTAAGCTTAATATAAAGCTCCTATTAGTAAAGCCTATAGAGCACTTAGAGAAGATCTTTTATATATTGCTCTCTTATCTTAGAATAGATTATAATATTATCTATATAGGTAATATAATAGGTATCTAGCAGCTTAGCGAGCGCTTAGTAAATATACGCCTAGGATATAGCTAGGGTATTTATAAGTCTAAATAGCATAATAATATATTTAAAGTGCTTATAATCTATACTAAATGCTATTTTCTAGCGATCCTCTAGCTTAATATAAATATAGTAGTATATATCTTAAATATCGATTTTTAAGATCTATTTCACTCCCTAAAGCCTATCTAATAGTTTGCTAATAAGAGGGAGTAGATATTAGTTCTTTATTATTACCTTCTTAAGGCCTTAATAATCTATATAAAAGTATAGGGACCTATCTTTCTTAGGTATAAAAAGAATAGGGGCGTCTGCCTCGCTAGTTAAGGGTTAGATCTGCCCTATCGCTTAGTTATTAGTAATATATTAGCGAAGTCCTTCTAACTAATGCTTATTTAATAGGTAGATAGGCTTATATAGAGGTTTCCTCCCTTAAATTAAATTAATAATATATTCCACGCCTTCTAGGACTAGGTATTACTTTGCTAATTATTCGTTAAACGTTACCTATTCGCTAAATAGCTCTAGTAGTAACTCCATATTACCCTCTAGGGTATCTTCTTCTTCTAGAGACCCTATTAGCAGCTTATAGGGGGCGATATTCCCTAATATATATATAATATAGGCCTTCTAGCTATTCTTAATAATCTCTTATATAAATACTAATAGCTTAGTAATACTAAAGCGTTTATATTCCTAGGTATTTATCTAGGTATTAATTATAATACCCTCTCTTCCTATAGAGTATTACAATAGGAGGAGGTCTCCTGCTCCTTTAAGCTAGGGGGTTTTAGCAAAGAGTTGCTATATCTTCCTCGCTTCTCCTCCTAAGTTAATAAGGAAAAATATTAACTAGTGTATATTCTAGCTTATTATAGATAACCTATTAAACCCTTCTAATATAGGGGTAATAGCTATTATAGGTTATAGTTATAGGGATTTAGCTAGTTAACTACTAATAATATTAACCTAGGAATAGGAATCTATATCTACTCCTACTTCTTATTTAGTAATATTCTAGAGAATAATTACCTATCCCTTTATAATAGCTCCCTTAGGGAGAGTATCTAGTTCTAATTTAGGCGCAGGGGTTACTAATATAGTCCCCTAGCTTACTCGTTTTCTAATACGTTAAGTTCCTTAACTCTTATAGATTAGATTATATTAACCCTCGCCTTCTTAGCAAGTACTTAGTATCCTACTAGCATTTTATTCGCGCTTTATCTCACGTATTTATCTAGGTAGTTTACCCTCTTATACCCCTTTTAGTTATAGCTAAAGCATATTATATAATTAGATATTATAAGTTATATACTAGGGCTAGACGTAGACCTATTCTAGTTAGATCCCTATATTACGCTACTAACTAATTAGTAAGGCATCGGGCTCTATAAACCCTATATTATCTTCTAGCTAGAACCCTACTAGCCTGCTTTTTAACCCGACCTCGCTACTAGGGGCCCCCTTAGGTTATACTCTTCCCCTATATACTATTTCTTGCTTTTGCTTTATAGAGGTTCGCTACCCTATTAGTAATATATCTCCTATAAGCATTTAGCTTCTATAGCTATATCTCTTAGTCTCTATATCTTAACTTTCTAATATTCGAGTTCTATATATAGGAATAGGGCTAATTAGAAGTATAGTATATAAGCCTTAGCTTTGCTATCTTCTATACTAACTATACTTAAGTCTTAATATATTACTAACTATTTAGCGATAAACTATATTAGTAACTATATCTCCTTCTGCCTTATTATATCTAGCTTCTTATAGTACCTTCGCTCTTAAAGCTCGGGGATAATATACTATTAGTAAGTAAATACTATAAAGTTAGCCTATATTAGGTCTCCTTCTAGCCTAGCACTATGGTATTACTACTAGGTCTATAGGGATAGGCTTATCTTTATAAGCACCTATTAGACCTGCTGCTTTAGCATATTACTAGCATATAGTTAGTTTCTATCTTTAATTACTTAAATCTAGTTACTAACCTAGTCTATAGTAAAATCCTTAGTTATATATAGGGGGCTTTTTATATTCTCTCTATAAGTATCTTATTACTAAGTAATTAGCGAGTTCTTATAGTAGGGTAGTAGTTTATTCCTCATGCTACTACTATTATAGATATATCTACTCTATAAGGCTCTCCTATTATTTCTATAATAACCCTATAGCTTAAGTAAGGATGCTAGAGATGCTAGCTTCTCAGGGCGTCCTAGGCGGGGTGCCCTATTAGCTACTGCTCGCTATCTATTCGCCTTTTGAGAAGTAGTCTGCGTAGTTTAAGGCTACCTAGGACTTAGCCCGACCCCTTAGAGTTATTCCTCCTGCTATATTATTACTAGGGTTATCTATTCCCTTAGTATAGTATCTATGCTATATTCTATGTATCTCAAGGCTTAGTAAATAATTAATATCTTATTAGCTAAAACCCTATTAGTTATATTCTATATACCTAGCCCGGAGTTTATTATAGTTAAACTCTATTACTAAATCGTTAGTATATTATTACTAGTTTACTTTGGATATTCTAACTAATACAAGTTTCTTAAATTAAGGTAGAAGTAATAGAATTATAAGAGTATAGCTAAAGGCCTAAACTAGGAAAGGCTAGAATATTAAAATATAGGTATCTATTATTATATTAAACTATTACTTAACCTTCTAAGTTTTCTACTTATAGAGTTTTCTCTAAGGTATATTTATCCGCCCCTAACTCGCTGACGGTTTGCTAATAGCGTGGCTCTGCATCCTGTACCCGCTATTGTTCCTTATAAAACTCATGCTCTAAGTTGAAATTAAATTCTAAGAGTTTATATACCTACTTAGTAAGCCTTCTCTAAAAGTCCTATATAAGTATGCTAATAACTCCCTTTAGCGCTTAGTAATCTATTAGAATTATAAACCTCTTTAATATACCCTAAAGGTAGTAAGCCTAATAGTATAAGCTTTTAACTATAGCAAGAAGTTCCTATTAGCTTGCTCCCTAATATTACTCTATATCGCTAAGCTTCTATAAATAGTAAGCAACTAGTTGCTACTAACTATTAATATACTATAATAGGATACTAGATATAGCCTTTATAGAAATATCTATTTTAACCCTTATTTTATAAGTTAGGTCCTAGTATTAGAGAATAGTTACTAAGCAGAAGGCAGCTTGAAGCTGCTCAAAGGTGTAAGGAACAATGGCGGGTGCAGGATGCAGAGTCACGCTATTAGCAAAACGTCGGTAAGTCAGGGGTGAATAAATATACCTTAGAGAAAACTCTATAAGCTAAAAACTTAGAAGGTTAAGTAATAATTTAATATAATAATAGATACCTATATTTTAATATTCTAGCCCTTCCTAGTTTAAGCCCTTAGCTATACTCTTATAATTTTATTGCTTCTACCTCGATTTGAGAAACTAGTATTAATTAGAATATATAAAGCAAACTAGTAATAATATACTAATAATTTAGTAATAGAGTTTAATTATAATAAACTCTAGGCTAGGTATATAGAATATAGCTAATAGGGTCTTAGCTAATAAGATACTAATTATTCGCTAAGCCCTGAGATATAGGGAATATAATATAGATACTATGCTAAGGGAATAGATAACCCTAGCGATAATATAGTAAGAGGAATAACCCCGAGGGGTTAGGCTAGGTCCTAGGTAGCGCTAGACTAGATAGACTACCCCTTGAGGGGTAGATAGATAGCAAGTAGTAGCTAATAAGGCACCCCGTCTAGGATGCCCTGAGAAGCTAGTATCTCTAGTATCCTTACCTAAGCTATAGGGTTACTATAGAAATAGCAGGAGAGCCTTATAGAGCAGATATATCTATAATAATAGTAGCATAAGGAATAAATTACTACCCTACTATAAGAACTCGCTAATCGCTTAGTACTAAGATACTTATAGAGAGAATATAAAAAGCCCCCTATATATAACTACTATATTATAACTAAGGATTTTACTATAAACTAGGTTAGTAATTAGATCTAAGCAATTAAAGATAGAAACTAACTATGCGCTAGTAGTATACTAGAGCAGTAGGTCTAATAGGCGCTTATAAAGATAAGCCTATCCCTATAGACCTAATAGCAATACTATAGGGCTAAGCTAGAAGGAGACCTAGTATAGGCTAACTTTATAGTATTTGCTTGCTAATAATATATTAACCCCGAGCTTTATAAGCGAAGGTACTATGAGAAGCTAGATATAATAAAGTAGAAGGAGATGTAGTTATTAATATAGTTCTTTGCTAAATAGTTAGCAATATATTAGGACCTAGGTATAGTTAATATAGAAGATAGCAAGGCTAAGGCTTATATACTATATTTCTAATTAGCCCTATTCCTATATAAGGAACTTAAACGTTAGAAAGTTAAAATATAGAGGCTAAGAGATATAGCTATAGAAGCTAAATACTTATAGGAGATATATTACTAATAGGGTAGCGAACCTCTGCAAAGCGAAAGTAAGAAATAGCATATAGGGGAAGAGCATAACCTAAGGGGGCCTCTAGTAGCAAGGTCGGGCTAAAAAGCAGGCTAGCAAGGTTCTAGCTAAAAGATAACGCAGGGTTTATAGAGCCCGATGCCTTACTAATAGGTTAGCAGCGTAATATAGGGATCTAATTATAAGAGGTCTATATCTAGCCCTAGTATATAACCTATAATATCTAATTATATAGTATGATTTAGCTATAAGTATAAGGGGTATAAGAGGGTAGACTACCCGGATAAATATATGAGATAAAGTGTAAATAAAATGCTAGTAGGATACTAAATACTTGCTAAAAAGGCGAGGGTTAATATAATCTAATCTATAAGAGTTAAGGAACTTAACGTATTAGAAAACGAGTAAGCTAGGGGACTATATTAGTAACCCCTGCGCCTAAATTAGAACTAGATACTCTCCCTAAGGGAGCTATTATAAAGGGATAGGTAATTATTCTCTAGAATACTACTAAATAAGAAGTAGTAATAGATATAGATTCCTATTCCTAGGTTAATATTATTAGTAGTTAACTAGCTAAATCCCTATAACTATAAACCGTAGTAGCTATTACCCCTATATTAGAAGGGTTTAATAGGTTATTTATAGTAGGCTAGAATAAATACTAGTTAATATTTTTCCTTATTAACTTAGGAGGAGAAGCGAGGAAGATATAGCAACTCTTCGCTAAAGCCCCCTAACCCGAAGGAGCAGGAGACCTCTTCCTATTATAATACTTTATATAAAGAGAGGGTATTATAATTAATATACGGATAAATACCTAGGAATATAAACGCTTTAGTATCGCTAAGCTATTAGTATTTATATAGGAGATCGTTATAAATAGCTAGAAGGCTTATATTATATATATATTAGGGAATATCACCCCCTATCAGCTGCTAATAGGGGCTCAAGAAGAAGAAGATACCCTAGAGGGTAATATAGAGTTATTACTAGAGCTATTTAGTAAATAGGCAACGTTTAATAAATAGTTAGCAAAGCAATACCTAGTCCTCGAGGGCGTAGATTATACTTTTAACTTAATTAAAGGGAAGAAACCTCTATGTAAGCCTATCTACCTATTAAATAAGTATTAGTTAAAAGAACTTCGCTAATATATCGCTAATAACTAAGCAATAGGGCGGATCTAACCCTTAACTAGCGAGGCAGGCGCCCCTATCCTTTTTATACCTAAGAAAGATAGGTCTCTATACCTTTATATAGATTATCGAGGCTTTAATAAGGTAATAATAAAGAACTAATATCTACTACCTCTTATTAGTAAACTATTAGATAGGCTTTAGGGAGCGAAATAGATCTTAAAAATTAATATTTAAGATATATACTACTATATTCGCATTAAGCCGGAGGATCGCTAGAAAATAGCGTTTAGGATATATTATAGGTACTTTAAATATACTATTATGCTAATTAGACTTTTAAACGCCCTAGCTATATTCTAGGTATATATTCACTAAGCGCTTGCTAAGCTGCTAGATACCTATTATATTACTTATATAAATAATATTATAATCTCTTCCGAGATAAGAGAGTAATATATAAAAGACCTTCTCTAAGTGCTCTATAGGCTTCGCTAGTAGGAGCTCTATACTAAGCTTAGTAAGTATAAGTTTTATTAATAGCGGGTAGAGTTCCTAGGGTATATTATTACGCCTAAGGGTATATTAATAAACTAAACTCATATCCGAGCTATTACTAAATAGAAGCTACTAAAGATATACTAAGATATCTAGGTCTTCCTTGGATTCTATAATATCTACTATAAGTTTATTATAGGATATTTAGGTATTATAGCCCTAATAATATCCCTATTAAAGAGTAGTGAGAATAGCAAGAAAGGAGGCGAGTTTTACTAGCTAAAAGAGGCTTAATAAGCCTTCGAGTAGCTTTAAGCCGCCTTTTACTTAGTAACTATTCTCTAATACTAGGACCTAACTTATAAGGTAAGGGTTAAGATAGATACTTCTATAAAGGCTATATCTAGTATCCTATTATAGCATATTAATAATTAATAGCAACTAGTTACCTATTATTTATAGAAGCTTAGTAATATAGAGTAATATTAGGGAGCAGGCTAATAGGAACTTCTCGCTATAGTTAAAAGCTTAGACTATTAGGTTTACTACCTTTAGGGTATATTAAAGAGGTTTATAGTCTTAATAGATTACTAGGCGCTAAAGGGAGTTATTAGCACGCCTACGCAGGACCTTTAGGGAAGGCTCGCTAGGTAGGTATATAAACTCTTAGCATTTAATTTTAACCTAGAGCATAGGTTAGGGGTTATAAACCTAGTAGATAGTCTATCTAGGAGGCTAGACTATACAGAGGGGGAAGTAAAGTATAATAATATACTCCTGACCCTAGCGAGGAAGCTGAGGTTTATTAGCAAACTACTAGTAGACCTCTAGATAAGTATTACTATACTATAAGGTAGTATAGAGACCTTAAAAGTATTTATTAATATTATAAAAGCTAGCATAAGGCGCCCCTTCTAGATAGATAGCTCTAGGGGTAGAGACGCCTCAGTCTCTAGTTAGTATCGCGCTCTATAGCACGCTAATATTACTATAACTATAGTAGCTATAATAACCTAATACTAGAGAGCAAGGGGTAACGCAGAGAACGCTTAGCGAGAGGTTATTAACTAAGAGGACTTGCTTAGAGCTAGGGTTACTATAGCGTAGTAGTATATCCTATGCTAGGTTATAAGGGAGCTTATAACGGGCGAAATAGCAGATAGTTAGCAACCCTCCGAAGTAATAGAGAATCTTATCTATAAACTATAAGCTAACGACTTATAATACTAGATATAATTAGAGAGGGTGCGTAGACTAGCTAGCGATTATAGGGGCTATATAATTAATAGCTAGGGAACCCTATTCTATAAGGGATAGCTAGAGATACTATAAGAAGAGTCTCTAAAGCTAGAGATCCTTCGCTAATGCTACAACGACGATAGGGCAGGTTATATAGGGGTGAATAAGACTACCGAGTTAATCTCGAGGAACTTCTATTAGCTAAACTTAGCTATAGATATATATAATTATGTTATAAGGTGCTATATATACTAGGGGAACTACGTTCCGAGGTATAAGCCTTATAGAAAGTTATAACTACTACCCTTACCTATATACCTATTCTAAGAAATAAGTATAGACTTTATTACCAGATTGCTAGCAAGCTCTTAGTATGCAGGCGGAGAATATAATGCAGTTCTCGTTATTATATGCTAAATAACTAAGTTTATTATATTTATCCTAATAATAAAGCAGCTAATAGCTGCAAGGTTAGTGCAGATTATCTATAAACGGGTTAAATACTATTTTAGCACTCTAGAGGGTATTATTAGCAACTAAGATAAGCTCCTAACTGGCTAATTTTAATAAGAGTTTATAAGAGAGAGGGCTATTAAGCGCCGCTTCTCTATTATATACTATCCCTAGACTAATAGGCAGTTAGAAAGGATATACTAGACGTTAGAAAAGTACCTATAAGCATATACTAGCAACTCGCTATAAGAATAGGCAGTCTAGCTACCCGAGGCGGAGTTTGCATAGAATAATAGTTACTATAGCACTACTAGCTACTTGCTAATAGAGGCCCTATATAGTTACTACCTATATTATATAGAATATATAGCTCTTATAAATAGGGTTATAGTATAGGGTATAAGGGAGCGAATTAAATATATTTCAAGACTCCGCGAGAGGGCCTAGGAATAGTAGCAGAAGGTTACTAAGGTATAAGCTAAGTATTATAACACGAGGCATAAGACTAGACCTACTATTAGAGATAGGTTATTAGGCTATTAATAAAGAACTTCTAGTTTAAGAATAAGAAACTAGCACCTAGGTTTATATAGGTAGCTATTATAGAACTAGTTAGTATATAAATATATAGGGTTTATCTACTATTATAATACTAATAGATATATAATATATTCTCTATTACCTTACTAGAACTATAGGATAACTACTAAGTAAGTAGCAAAGGTTCGCCTATATACCTAGAGCTTAAGGATAAGCTAGAGGAATAAGAAGTAATAGAGATTATTATATAGCAAGGTATTAGTAATAATATATAGTATCTAGTTAAATAAGTAGGATAGCCTATAGAATATAATATATAGGAGCCTATAGAGAACTTAGAAAATGCGTAAGAGGCTATTTATTAGTTTAATAGATAGCATAGGAGGTCTTATAAGAAGTAGGATAACTAGTTGCAAAGTTATAGTAATAAGTTACTAATTATAAATCATAAGACTATAGAATAGAAGCTAAATTAAGAAGCAGAACGTTAATTATATTAAGTAGCGAATTATTATTAATATTATAGCGAAAAGAGGGTATTATCCTATAAAGAAAAGAGAGAGAGCTAACGATCTAACTACTTATTTACTTCTAACTATAGCTATAGGCACGAGCACCCTAACCACTATAACTACGAGCAGTACTATAGCGACTAGTCGCTAAGCTAGCGTTACTAGCATTCCTATTATTATTACCTGTAGACTAACTACCTGCCGACTTACTATTAGACTTACTACTAGAGTTACTACCCGACTTGCTACTAAAGCTACTACCCGCCTCGCTACCTAACTTGTTACTAGAGCTATTATTAGATATAGTAATAGTAACCTTAGTCTTTTTAGCCCTTCTAGCCCTTTTTGCTAAATCGTTGCTATCCTCTTAGCTATATTTAGTAGGAGTATAGAGGTATAAGGCGTAAGAGATAGGGCAAGCACTAGTAATAGCGATAAAGCAGGAGGGAATATCGTTAGAAGTATACTTAATAGGATTATCTTATAGCGACTTGCTGAATTTAGGAAAGGAGTTAATATTATACTTATAACAGCGCTTAGGGACTAATTCTATTAAAGGGTTATTAACTAGATAATTAATCTTATTATAGAGGTATATAGCAGGATTATTATTATAAATATATAGTAGCTAGGCGGCGTTTAGGCCCTAAAGCATACTAATACTATTACAAAGGGTATTAACCTAGAACTAATTATTAGTAGGGTATAGCTAGCGAGGGAGTAGTAAATAATAGCCTATATAAACTAAGATATCGAGGGCGAGGTGTTTATAGATAGAGGCGAGCTCCTAGAGCTAGAGCTGCTCTATATTATAACTACTACTACTAGTAGTAGGATTATAAATAAGTTTAATAATATGCTTCTATACTACTAAATAGTTACTAAGAGAAGCGAGTATGCAATACTAATAAAGAGGGGTTAAGACGCCCTCATGCTCCTGAATTTAGATTTAATAGAATATATTTTAGGTTATCTAGGCTATGCCCTAAAGCTCCTAGGGGACCTACTATGTATTAGTATATAGCGATAAGGCGGCGAACTAGCAGAGACTTATAGCAGCGTATTTCTTCTTATTAAAGTTATAATAGATATACTTCTATATATATTCGCTATATATATAGCGAAGGTTAACGACGTCTTAATATATCTTATAAAGATAGCTAAGATAGGGATAGCTACTATTAGTATTACTAGTAAGGTCGCTAGAGGGGATCTTAAGATTATATAGGTATTTAGCGAGAATCGCGCCCATACGCGAGATATAAGATATAGCAGAGAATAATTAGCGAGACGATAGGGAAAAAAATAAACTAGAAAAGCAAGAAATAGGGAAATTAATAATCATAGCAAAAGCTTGCGGAATAGATAAGAGAAAAATAATAAAGGCTGCTAAGTTAAAAAAAAAAGATACTAAAGAGGGAAAAATCTAGCTAGGTTAGAGGCCTTAAAAAGTAGACGCCCTTTTATAATTAGTATTACTAGGTAATAAGGCTAAATAATTACTAACTATATACTACTAAACGGTTATATAACTATTAGCAACTAATTAAAAAATAATAGCAATACTTACAATTTTAAAATATATAAAGCGCTAGAAAATAAAATATATTATTCGCTATAGTAGCCTAAATCTAGCGTAGGAAGGAGTAATAGTAAATAATATAATAAAGATACTAGGCTATTGCCCTATAGTTAGCAACGCAGAGCTATATTACTCTACTAGTACGCCTTAGGGACTAAGGCTTTAGAAGGGGGGGTAATTATAAGGAATAATAGCGGGTATAGGATATAGAGTTATGCTATTAGCAAAACGTTAGCGAGTTAGGGGCGAATAAATTTACCTTAGAGAAAACTCTATAAGCTAAAAACTTAGAAGGTTAAGCAATAGTCTAATATAACAACGGATACCTACGTTTCAACATTCTAGCCCTTCCTGGTTTAGGCCCTTAGCCATACTCTTACAAAAGGCTTATTAGGCTTCTTCTAGCTAGTAGAACTCACCTCCTTTCTTACTGTTCTCACTACCCTTTAATAAAGATATTATTAGGGCTATAATGCCTAGATATCCTATAATAAACTTATAGTAGAAGTTATAGAATCTAAGGAAGACATAGATATCTTAGTATATCTTTAGTAGCTTCTATTTAGTAATAGCTTAGAAATAAGTTTAATCTATTAATATACCTTTAGGTATAATAATATACCCTAGGAATTCTACCTGCTATTAGTAAAACCTATACTTACTAAGCTTAGTATAGAGCTCCTATTAGTAAAGCCTATAGAGCACTTAGAGAAGGTTTGTTATATATTACTCTCTTATCTTAGAATAGATTATAATATTATCTATATAAGTAATATAATAGGTATCTAGTAGCTTAGCGAGCGCATAGTGAATATATACCTAGAATATAGCTAGGGCGTTTATAAGTCTAAATAGTATAATAGTGTATTTAAGGTGCTTATAATATATCCTAAATGCTATTTCCTAGTAATCCTCTGGCTTAATATAAATATAGTAGTATATATCTTGAATATTGATTTTTGAGATCTATTTCGCTCCCTAAAGCCTATCTAATAGTTTGCTAATAAGTGGGAATAGATATTAGTTCTTTATTATTACCTTATTAAGGCTTTAATAAACTATATAAAAGCATAGGGACCTATCTTTCTTAGGTATAAAAAGGATAGGGGCGCCTGCTTTACTAATTAAGGGTTAGATCTGCCCTATTGCTTAGTTATTAGCAATATATTAGTAGAGTTCTTTTAACTAATACTTATTTAATAGGTATATAGGCCTATATAGAGGTTTCTTCCCTTTAATTAAGTTAATAGTATATTCTATGCCCTCTAGGACTAGGTATTGCTTTACTAACTATATATTAAATATTACCTATTTGCTAAATAGCTCTAGTAGTAACTCTATATTATCCTCTAGGGTATCTTCTTCTTCTAGAGCTCCTACTAGCAGCTTATAGGGGGCGATATTCCCTAATATATATATAATATAGGCCTTCTAGCTGTTCTTAATAACTTCTTATATAAATACTAATAGCTTAGTAATACTAAAGCATTTATATTCCTAGGTATTCGTCTAGGTATTAACTATATCACCCTCTCTTCCTATAGAGTATTATAATAAGAGGAGGTCTCCTGCTCCTTTAGGTTAGGAGGCTTTAGCAACGAGTTGCTATATCTTCCTCGCTTCTCCTCCTAAGTTAATAAAGAAAAATATTAACTAGTATATATTCTAGCTTATTATAGATAACCTATTAAACCTTTCTAATATAGGGGTAATAGCTACTATAGGTTATAGGTATAGGGATTTAGCTAGTTACCTACTAATAGTATTAACCTAGGAATAGGAATCTATATCTACTACTACTTCTTATTTAGCGATATTCTAGAGAATAATTACCTATCCTTTTATAGTAGCTCCCTTATGGAAGTATCTAGTTCTGATTTAGGCGCAGGGGCTATTACTATAATCCCCTAGCTCACTCGTTTTCTAATAAGTTAAGTTCCTTAATTTCTCTTATAGATTGGATTATATTAACCCTCCCCTTCTTAGTAAGTACTTAGTATCCTCTTAGTATTTTATTTGCGCTTTATCTTATACGTTTATCCAGGTAGTCTGCTCTCTTATGCCCCTTTTGCTTATAGCTAAAGCATACTATATAATTAGATATTATAAGTTATATACTAGGGCTAGATATAGACTAGTTCTAATTAGGTCACTGCGTTGCGCTACTAACTAGTTAGTAAGGTAAAAGGCTCTGGGAACCCTGCGTTGGTTTCTAGCTAGAACCCTACTAGCCTGCCCTTTAGCTTAACCTCGCTGCTAGGGGCCCCCTTAGGTTATACTCTTCCCCTATATGCTATTTCCTGCTCTCGCTTTGCAGAGGTTTGCTATCCTATTAGTAATATACCTCCTATAAGCATTTAGCTTCTATAGCTATATCTCTTAGACTCTATATCTTAACTTTCTAGCCTAGAGTTTATTAGGGTTAAACTCTATTACTAAATTATTAGTATATTATTACTTATTTGCTTTAGATATTCTAACTAGCGCTAGTTTCTTAAATTAAGGTAGAAGCAATAGAGTTATAAGAGTATAGTTAAAGGCCTAAACTAGGAAAGGCTAGAATATTAAAATATAGGTATCTATTATAATATTAAACTATTACTTAACCTTCTAAGTCTATAGCTTATAGAGTTTTCTCTAAGGTATATTTATCCGCCCCTGACTCGCTGACGTTTTGCTGATAGCGTGGCTCTGCATCCTGCACCCGCTATTGTTCCTTATAGCTATAGCTAGCTCTGAGGAGAATACTTCTATTAGTAAGGTTACGCTATATACAGAATAAGTCTAATTAGTAATACTATATATTCTATTCTCTATACTAGGGAGCGCTAGCTATAAGCTCTTCTAATAGGATATTAACTATAATATGTAGTATTTAATAGAAGTAATTAGTATAGTAATCTCCTTATATAGTAGTCTCCTCTTAATATATAGTCTTTTATTTACCTCCCGCTCTTGTTAGAGGTATATATACTAATAGAGATAATAAGTGATAGGAGGTAAGTATACCGCAGGCTATACTAATAAGTAGCTTTTTATTTTTATAGCTTATATACTACTTAGAATCTATAAGTACCTTATAGAGAAGTAGCGCTAGCGAGCTATATTTACTTAAGCTATATATCTCTAGTAATAACTTTAAGCTCTAACTTAATAATAAGGGCTAGCTTATATATTCCTTAAAATCTATAGGTACCTTATAAAGAAGATAAGTAAGGAGGTCCTATAAAGCTTAAAAGTAGTTCTTAATAATAAGAGCATCACGCTATATTCTAAGGTTTTATCTACTAAAGTCTAGTTATAGCTTACTCTATCTAACCTTAATTAAGGTATAAATATAGTAGTAAGTACCCGTTCTTACCAGCTACTAGCTAGAGCCTTATTATATATATAGGGGCTGCTAATAAGAGCTAATAAGAGCTAATAGATAGAAAAGAGCTATATAGACTTATAATTATCTAGTCTTAGGACGAATTAGCTTAATTCTTTAAAAGACTACTTAAATTTAAGCTTTTAATATATAGGGGTTTAATAGTAGTAAGAGAGCTTTTTTTTCTTAGGTAGGCCTAGCTTCCTAAAAGGTAAAGATTAACCTTCCTAACGGAAGGCATAGGCTTATTAGCTATAAAGAATACCTAACTTATTATTAAATACGCTATATCCTTATAGCTAGCGTAGCTACTATTAATAGAGCAACAGAGACTCTATTCATTTAAGTCTCTATTTCTATATTTATTATTATAACTTATTATATGAGAGGCGTTTATATTAATATGTTATATTAAGCGCTTTATACCCTTCTTATATAACGTATTTAGATAGTAAGAGAAATTATTATAGGCTACGCCTAGGTTAAGCCTACCTAGGCTTCTACCTAGGTTTACTACCGTAAGGGGGCTACCTAGGGCCTACCTAGGGCCTACCTAGTAGTTCCTTATAAACTAGTAAAATCTCTACTAGAGAGGAAAACTTCCCCTTTTCCTCTATAGCTTAAATAAATAGTATTATAATAACCTTTTATTAAATAAACTTAGGTCTAACCCCTTATATATTTAAGCTTATTATTATAATAATAATACGTTAAGCGCTACTCCCTACTAGTTAGTAAGATAGTTAATAATAATATAGCTAAAACTCAAGATATGCCATTATAAGCTAATTTAATAGTAATACTAAAGTTACTCTAGTAATAGTTATAAGAGATTATATAGGGGAATAGCTAATATATAGCTGTATAGAACCCTATAAGTACGACTAGTAAGGTACTAGTAATACCTAATATAATATATTAGAAGTTATTATCCTAACCTTTAAAGCTTTTAAGTAAGTAAAAGGAATATACCTCCTAGGTATAATAAATAAAATATAAGATCGCTATTAATAAGGTATTATACTCTATAAATATAGAGGTATAGTACCTTATTAACTCCTACTTAGATACTTCCTATTAAATAGTTTTTACTTTCTATAGAGCTAGGAGTAATAATAAATAATATAATTTAGAGGACTTTATAACTTACTTTAATTAGACCTATAAGAACCCTAATATCTAGTTATAAGCTATAGACTAACTATAAACTCTCTAGTAGAAAGAAACTAAATCCCTCGTAGCCTTCTTGTTAAGGTTTAAATAAATACTAGCTACTATAAATAAAATAAATTAGCTAAGTTAGGTCTAGATCATGCTCTTAGAAGTTTCCCTTACCTCCAGGCTAAGGAATTAGCTAATTATTATTAATCTACTTATTAAGTATAATAGCTAGCTCTTAAAAGTTTAGAATATTATATAAAAAGTAGAGTATTAAGAAGCCCCTAGTAATTACTTAGTAACCTATTAGAGACCCATTACTAGAGATACTAAGGGGGATATTTATATAACTAAAGCTATATATATCTTCTAGGTTAAAAAAGCGGGATATTATAACTATTAAAATTCTAGATCCTCCTTAGATACCTCCTTAGTATAATACTAATAACTATAAAAAGATATAAAGAACTCTTTTACTTATTCTACCTATAGAGTTAGAGGGTATATTAGTTAGCGCTATCCTAGTAAAGAGAACTAATTACTTTAGGTTATAGAGATAAAGACTTTAGAAAACAAACTTATAAGCTATAAGGTTAAGAATAACTATAAGGTAATAGCTGACTCCTTAGAAAAAGATAAGAAATTAAGAAAAGACTAACTCTAGAGTAAAGTTAAGCCCTAGAGCTTACTAAGGAGGACATAATAAGTTAAGATAAATATAAATAGGAATGACTAGCTAATAATAAGCTTACTACTATTTAAGTTAGAGTTAATAGAGGATCTCTAGCTTATACTCTAGTAAATACTAAGAGTGATACCTAAATAATAATTAACCTTTCCTTAGCTTAATACCTTTACTTTTTATATATTAAGAAAAGATATTAACTTATAAGGAGGTATATATTTTATAGATTACTAATAAGTAATACTCTAGGTATAATAGTATTTAACTTATAAATAAGTAGTTATACTTAGTATATCTTTATATATATAATTAATAGCTTAGATTTTAGTATTCTCTTAGAGTACCCCTAGATAGAATAAAACAAGGTTATTTATAATATTATAGCTTACTAATTATATTATAAGAAGGGTTATATTAAGTTATACCTGAAGTACTAAGATGAAACCCTCATTATAAAGGAAATAAGAGCTATAAGGCTTCTTAAGATACCCTTATTCTCTATTATCTACTAGTACCTAGTAAGATGATAAAGTAAGTACTAGGAGGGTATTATAGAGTTATTAATATAAGCTATTAGCTTAGCTAATATTAAGAAAGCCTTAAAACTAAGACTAAAAGAGGATTAATAATACTATTTACTAAGCTAGGTATTAAAAGAGTTCCCTAACTTATTTAACCCTAATAAAGCTTATATATTACTTCTTATGTAACCTAGAGTAAATTACTAAATTAACCTTATACTAGTACTAAATAAAAAGGAATTACTACTCCCTTGGGGCTCTCTCTATAATATATTATGAGAAGAGCTACTAGTACTAAAGAAGACCTTATAAGACCTCCTACATAAGGGGTTTACTAGAGCTAATAGCTTATTATCATGGGTATTAATACTCTTTATAAAGAAGCTAGGTAAAGTGATTTACTTTTACATTAATTATAAATCTTTTAATATAATTAAAAAAGAAGACTATTACCCCCTCTTATTAATTTCCAAAATATTATATTAAGTAGGTATAGCTAAGTAGTATACTAAGTTAGATATAATAATGCCTTTTTATAAGTTAAAGATAATAGAGAAGTACTAGGAGATATTTATATTCTATATTTAGTATAAATTATTTAAATAAGTAATATATTTACTTAGTCTAATTAATACTCTTACTAGCTTCTTATAATAAGTAAATAATACCTTATAAAACGTCCTTAATAACTTTATTATTATTAATATAGTTAATATATTAATTTACTCTAATAAAATAAGAGAAAGCTATAAGAGGAAGGTCTAGGAGGTCCTCTAGAGGTTAGTAGATATAGGGCTAAACCTTAACCTTATAAAGTATAGGTTTTTGATTAAAAGGGTTAAGTATATAGGGTTTATTATAATAGCTAGCGAGGGTCTTTCCTATAACCTTAAGAAATATAAGTAATTACTAGATAGCTACCTTTTACCTCTCCTAAAGGGGTCTAGAGCTTCCTAAGGTCTATAAAATATTATAATATATTTATACTAATGTATAGGGGTATTATTAAACTACTTATGCTACTTATTAAGAAGAATATAATATTCTAATAGGGGGATAACTAAGAATAAGCCTTTTTATAGCTTAAGTAGCTCTTTAACACCTAGCTAGTATTCTATTAATTTAATTTTTAAAAAAGATTATTTTTAAAACTAATTATTTAGGATTTGCCTTCCGTTAGGAAGGTTAATCTTTACCTTTTAGGAAGCTAGGACTGCCTGAGAAAAAAACCTCTCTTACTACTATTAAACCCTATATATTAAAAGCTCGAATCTAATTGATCTTTGATGAATTAAGCTAATCTATCCTAGGTCTAGATAAGTATAGGTCTATATAGCTTAGTTTAGTTTATACTACTCTTATTAGCTCTTATTAGCTCTTATTAGCTCTTATTAGCTCTTATTAGCTCTTATTAGCTCTTATTAGCTCTTATTAGCTCTTATTAGCTCTTATTAGCTCTTATTAGCTCTTATTAGCTCTTTATTAGTAGCCCATATATAAATAGTAGGGTTCTAGCTAGTAGTTAGTAGGAATAGGTACTTACTAGTATATTTACGCCTTAATTAAGGTTAGATAGAGTTAGCTATAACAGGCTTAGTAGATAAAACTTTAAAATATAATATAAGGTAGTTATTAAGGACTACCTTTAGTAAGGTAATTATTAAGAACTACTTTTAAGCTTTAAAGGATCTCCTTTTTTATTTTCTTTATAAAGCACCTATAGATTTTAAGTAATATATAAGCTATAAAAATAAATAGCTACTCCTTAGTATAGCTTATAGTATACTTACCTTCTATCCTTTATTATCCCTCTTAGTATATATAGCTCTAATAGGAGCGGGAGGTATATAAAAGACTATACATTAAGAAGAGAGTACTATATAAAGAGGCTACTATACTATTTGCTTATTTAGTAATTATCCCTATTATAAATCCTAATAAGAATATCTATTTCTTTAAATATGTAATAGGTACTTACTAGTATACTTATACTCTTATTACTATTAAAGAGAGTTAGCTATAACCAGACTTAGTACATAAAACCTTAGAATATAGCGCGAGACTCTTATTATTAAGGATTACTTTTAAGCTTTTTAGGACCTACTTACGTATTATTTCTATAAGGTACCTATAGATTCTAAGTGGTATATAAGCTATAAAAATAAAAAGCTACTTATTAGTATAGCCTGCGGTATACTTATCTCCTATCCCTTATTATTTCTATTAGTATATATACCTCTAATAAGAGCGGGAGCTAGTAGCTAGTAAGAATAGGCACTTACTAGTATATTTATACCCTTATTAAGGTCGGATAGAGTTAGCCATAACTAGACTTAGAAGATAAAACTTTAAAATATAATATAAGGTAGTTATTAAGGACTACCTTTAGCGAGGTAGATATTAAGGACCGCCTTTAAGCTTTAAAGATCTCCTTACTTATCTTCTTTATAAGGTACTTATAGATTTTAAGTAGTATATAAGCTATAAAAATAAATAGCTACTCCTCGGTATAGCCTATAGTATACTTACCTCCTATCCCTTATTATCTCTATTAGTATATATACCTCTAATAAGAGCGGGAGGTATATAAAAGACTATGCGTTAAGAGGAGACTATTATATAAAGAGATTATTATACTATTTACTTATATTAAATACTAGATATTATAATTAATATCCTATTCGGAGAGCTTATAGCTAGCGCTCCCTAGTATAGAGAATAGAATATATAATATTACTAATTAGATTTATTTTATATATAGCGTAACCTTACTAATAGAAGTGTTTTCCTCAGAGCTAGCTATAGCTAGCGCTGCCTAGTATATTAAGAGGAGTATTCTCCTCAATTAACCTAGAGAGTACCTAGTACCCTATAATATTCTACTTATAGAAGCTCTTACGTATAAGATATAACTACCCTATTTATAATAAAGAGCTCCTAGTAATCCTTTCTTACTTATATATATAGAGGGTAGAGCTAAATAGTATAATCTCTTTTAAAAAATTAATAAATTACTAAGGGCTTAAATACTTTATAAAAAAGTAGTACTTTATGAGATACTAGAGCTAATAAGTAGAAGAGCTATCTTAATATAAGTTTATTATCAAATACTACCCTAATAGGGAAGTAATAGCCCCTAATACTCTCCCTTAAAGAGAATAGGATATATTATAAGGGTACGATAATAAGTAGAATTAGGAGAAGGTCTTATAGCTAATACTAGATTATACCTACCCCTATAAAGCCCCTATAGCTAGCCCCCTAGTAAGGAGAAGCTAAAAGGGTAATACTAATATCCTGGAGATTATAATCTTTAATAATAACCCTAAACTATAAGTATTATAGCTAGAGACTATATGAAAGGATATAATATATAAAGCTATATACTATATAATACCTACTACCTTTAGAGCTTCCTATGAGATATAAGGGCTAAGGTTTAAATTTGTAAGTATAATATTAATAGCTAGGGGAGGCTAACGTTTAGAGGGAAGCTATAGGGACCTAGTAGGAAGAATAATAATAACCTATTAGAAGAGCTCTATATAAGAATTATTTAGTAGAGCTATAGCTTAAGTATACCTATTTACCTAAGCTATAACAATACGCTAGAAATAGTAAGCTAGTAGTTCTACTAGCTAGGATAGTTATAAATAGTATAGGGGTTTATAAGAACTGTAATATCTACAGAGGGATATATATCTAGAAGTAAGCTAAGAGGGGGGTCCTAAAACCCCTACTAGTACCTACCTAGTTATACTTAGACCTCTTAATAGACTTTATTATAAACTTATTACTTATAAAGAATATATAAGGGACTGGATACCCAGACCGGAGAAGCTGGAGACGCCTCGGCTAGTATAGGCTGAAAGGATAGAGAGGCCTATAGGTCTAGGGTATATAACCCTCATAGCAAAGACTTAGCAAATACTTACTAAAGGCTAGAAATAAAGGATCTTAGAAAAAGCAAGCAAAAGTAGCGTAATAATACTAGTCCTACCTTTTAGATACTTCTACTATTAGTTTAACCTAACTATAGCTCTTAGCCCCTTAATACCTTTATAATTCTTTTGCTTCTACCCTGCTTTAAGAAGGTTAGTAATAATAATAGTATTATATACCTGAGTAATACCTACTAATTAAGCTAAGGAACCTACGCCTAATATTCGCTAAGAGCGGAGCGAAATAGCCTATATAAACCTATATAAGGAAGCTAACCCTAGTAAGCAATTAGAGGATAATATAAGCTAATAAGGGGAGGTAAGATGCTATGCTTTAAGCGAGGCTAGGGGCCCTAAAGAGAATAGGCTACCTATACTAAACGCTTGCTATATAGATAATAAGTATATAAATAAAAATAGGGAATATAAGACCCTTTCCTATAGACTAGATAGGCTAATAGGCTAGATATCTATAGCTATAGCTAATAGGCTAGCCTAAGCTAGAGGGCTAGATAAAGCAACTAGCTAAGTGCTAATATAGTAGATTATAATTAAAATAGCTAACTAGTATAAGCTAATTACTACTATATTAAGCAACCGAGCTCCTACTAAGCGATCGCTTAAGGTTTATAAAAAACCCCTGAATTATAATATAGCGCGCCTTACTAATAAATCTACTAGTATAATAAGGGAAGATTAGCTTATTATAGTTAAAAAAGCTTATAAGTACTACCCTAGCTACTCTAATAGCTAGTATATCTAGTAGGCTTTAAGTATAATAGAGCATACCCTATAAATAGAATAGTAGAATTATTAGCAAATACTTATAGATAAGTTAGGGAATTAGGTTAACCCTAAATAGGAAGACTTTAGAATTTTTATAAGAAGGTAGCATATCACGCCCGAGCTCTAAGAGTAGAACTACTATAATACTTTGAGATAGTACTATTAGAAGGATAATAAGAAACTAATTATATATTAGGCTTAATAGGAGTCTATTAACTAAATACTTAGTAAGCTAAGCATAGGTAATATAAAGGCGCACGCCTTCTTTTAGGGCCCTATTAGAACCCTAAAGGATAAACTCTTTAAGTAGGATATTAACTATACTAATATATATACTATTACCCTATATATATAGAGATTATAAGAGATTATAGAAGGGAGATATATAGGAATATTCACTAGCTATTCTACGTCGCATAAGTAATTATATTTAGGCTCTCTAGACTGCCCTTATAAGAGCAGCTCGCAACCCCCTAGGTTAATAGACTTAAGGGACTACTACCTAGAGACCCTATCTTAGAATAACTACTCAACAGATACCTACATAATACCTAGCGCTAGTAGTATATCCTCTAACTCCTAGGGACCCTAATACTATAACTATAAGAAGTATAGCTATATCTCCCCTAACTATATTAAAACCTATATATAGCTAATAGGTAGTAACTAGAACCTAAACCTAAGATAGGGTAGGATAAGCGTAATTATAATACCTAGTATAACTAATACTAAAGACTTAGGAAACGAGTAGGCGTGGATATAACCCTAAGGGGTATTATACTAGAAATCACCTTAGTTCTAATAGGATAGACTATTAAGGGATAGGTATTAGCACTCTAAGCATCTAGCGAGGTTAAACTAGAGGTTAATATAGATATCTATATAATAATAGATATTATATAAGAAGATCTTATTAAGAGGCTCTAACTAAAGGAGGCTACTAGTATTATAGCCCCTGAATTAATAGATTTCTAGGGAAGGCCTATGCTTATAAGCAAGGTCTACTAGCTTATATTCTTCCTTATAGATAGTTAGGGTTACTTATAGAAGGTTTACTAGGCTTTTATTATAAGCCCTCTCCCTAAAGGAGCAGGAGATATTCTTCTATATAATAGCTTAATAGGATAAGAAGCTATCTATATAAATACTTATATATATACCTAGTTATATAAACCCCTCTTACTCGCTAAGCTAGAGGTAATTATCTAAGAGATTATAGAGAATAGCTAATAAGCTTATATTATATATCTAATAAGTACTATAAGCTCTAATAAAAAGGATATAGAGATATTAGGCGAAGATTTGCTAGATAATAAGCAAGAGAAGAAGATTCCTAGGGAACTTTAAGACTTTACTAATATTTTTAATAAGGAGAATATAAAGAAAGTTCTAAGGCTAAAGAGAGTTGTTAGTCGGTAGGTTACGTAATTATTACGTAAGCAGGGGTAATAATAGTAATAGTAAAACAAGTAATAGTATTCTTCGTTGCTATCTAAAAGAGGGAGTTTCTAGGAGGGATTCACCTCTTATTTATACTAGAGGTAAGGTATCT
>JAOQIF010001036.1:0-29909 GCA_026260285.1 Colletotrichum sansevieriae
GTAATTATTTATTATAATCTATATACTATAATCAGCTTATTAAGGATTAGAGCACTCTGCTTAGCTATATTAGTTTGAGGTACCCTATCCTTAATACTAACTTCGAAGTTAAGTATAGTCTTAATATTATTTAAATTCATCTAGGTATTATTATTAATCTCATCTAGAGGAATATCCTCCTATTCTTTATTACTATCGTTATTAATAATTATATTATATATTAATATAGTAGGACCTATAAGCCTTATAAGAAGCTAGCTTAGATGCATTCCTTTTAATATACTAGATAATATTAGTATAAAGAAAGTAATTTGAAATAAAGATACTTACTATAGGGTATTAACTTACTAGATCTCTCGAGCTTCGAAGTTAGTATGCTCTATTATAGATATATTAATCTATATATCTAAACTTCTTAGAGCTTTAAGCTTATAGGATCTCTACTATCTAAAGGCCTTTTTAGCCTAATTAATCGCCTTTTAAGCTTTATTTATATTCTCGACTTATTAGCGCGACTTCTTAGTATTTATATTATTAGAATATTCTAATTCTACCTTTTGCTTAGCTCTAGCGCTAGATCTAAGCAGTCGACCTATTGCTAATTAGTATAAATGATTACTATAAATCTATATAAAATATACTATAATTCCGCTTAGATAATATTTTATATAATATACTACTCTCTAATTAAAATAGTCGTTAGTAAGTAAAAGTATCGTCTAATTAAAATAGTCGTTAGTAAGTAAAAGTATAGTATAAAGACTATTATATATTACTTATAGTAGTCGTTATAGTATTAGCGAAGTTATTTAATAGGTGCTTATTAAGGGGAAGATTTTATTATTATTTAGAAAAATCAAAAAACCGTGAAAATCAATTGCAGGTATCCTATGCATAACGCGCTATAGGTATTATCCTTTTCTTCTAATTAAAAATCAAAAAATCAAAATACTTCAAATTTTAGCTATAGATTGCTTTAAGTACCCTCTTTTTAAAAAGTTAGTTCTTATATTTTTATAATAGTTATATAATTTACTATAGATTTATTAATATCTATATTCTATATAGAAGTAGCTTTATACTCTCCTCAAAAGGTTCGCACCTTCTTATAAATAATTAAAAGAAGGTATAATATAAATAACTAAATAACGCAAAATTAACTAATAATATATTTAACTTTTTCTTCTATAAATAATACTAATATTATACTTAATATTATATAAATTATATTATAAGTCAAACCTCTCCTTTATTATACCTATTCTTTATATTAATTATATTTAGATATTATCTATAAGAATAAAAAACGCCTAAAAGGCTACTAATACTAAGAAGGCTAGTAAGAAGTCTAGTAAGAAGGCTAGCAAAGTACCTAAAGCAAGGAAGACTATAAGTAGTAAATTAGCCCCTAGTAAGTCTATCTAGGGTAGAGCTGCTAAGAAGAAGTATTACTAGCGCTTTAATAATAAGTTAAGATTAATATAAAAGATAACTATAAATTAACCCTTTCTAGCTAAAGCTTTCCATAAAATTCATATATATTAGAAGTCTACTAATCTTCTTATCTATAAGCTCCTCTTCTAATATTTTATATATAAAATCTATTAGAACTAGGGAAACTAGGATCTTTACTTCTAAGCCTTAGCTATCTATGCTCTTTAAGAGTCTACTATAAGGAACAGTAGCAGGTGCAGGATGCAGAGCCACGACGCTATCAGCAAAACGTTAGCAAGTCAGGGGCGAATAAATACACCTTAGAGAAAACTCTATAAGCGAGAAACTTAGAAAGTTAAATAATAGTCTAATATAATAATAGATATCTACGTTTTAATATTCTAGCCTTTCCTAGTTTAAGCCTTTAGCTATACTCTTATAATTCTATTACTTCTACCTCAATTTAAGAAACTAGCGCTAGTTAGAATATCTAAAGCGAACTAGTAATAATATACTAATAATTTAGTAATAGAGTTCGACTATAATAAGCTCTAAGCTAGGTATATAGAATATAACTAATAGGGTCTTAGCTAATAAGATACTAGTTATTTACTAAGCCCTAAGATATAGGGAATATAGCGTAGATGCCGCGCTAAAGGAATAGATAACCCAGGCGATAACGTAGTAGGAGGGATAACCCCGAGGGGTCGGGCTAGGTCCTAGATAACGCTAGACTAGGCAGACCACCTCTCGAGAAGCGAACGGATAGCGAGCAGTAGCTAATAGGGCACCCCGCCTAGGACGCCCCGAGAAGCTAGTATCTCTAGTATCCTTACCTAGGCTATAGGGTTACTATAGAAATAATAAGAGAGCCTTATAGAGCAGATATATCTATAGCAATAGTAGCATAAGGAATAAACCGCTACCCTACTATAAGAACTCGCTAATTGCTTAGCACCTAGATACTCGTAGAGAGAATATAAAAAGCCCCCTATATATAACTACTATATTATAACCGAGGACTTTACTATAAACTAGGTTAGTAACTAGATCTAAGCGATTGAGGATAGAAACTAACTACGCGCTAGCAGTACGCCGGAGTAGCAGGTCTAATAGGTACTCACGAAGATAAGCCTATCCCTATAAACCTAGTAGCAATACTATAAGGCTAGCCTAGAAGAAGACCTAGTATAGGCCGACTTTATAGTATTTACTTGCTAATGCTATATTAACCCCGAGCTTTAAAAGCGAAGGTACTGCGAGAAGCTCGATATAATAAGGCAGAAGGAGATATAGTTACTAATATAGTTCTTCACTAAATAGTTAGCAATATATCAAGACTTAGGTATAGTTAGTATAGAAGATAGTAAGGCTAAGGCCTATATGCTATACTTCTGATTAGCCCTATTCCTACGTAGGGAACTTAAACGTTAAAAAGTTAAGATATAGAGGCTAAGAGATATAACTATAAAAGCTAAATACTTATAGGAGATATATTACTAATAGGGCGGCAAACCTCTATAAAGCGAAAGCAAGAAATAGTATATAGGGGAAGAGCATAACCTAAGGGGGCCCCTAGTAGCGAGGTCGGGTTAAAAGACGGGCTAGCAGGGTTCTAGCTAGAAGATAACACAGGGTTCGCAAAGCCCGATACCCCCCTAATAGGTTAGCAGCGTAATATAGGGATCTAACTAGAATAGGTCTATATCTAGCCCTAGCATATAACCTATAACGTCTAATTATATAATATGCTTCAGCTATAAGCAAAAGGGGCATAAGAGGGCAGACTGCCTAGACGAATGCGCGAAACGAAGTGCGAATAAAATAGCAGGAGGATGCTAAGCACTTGCTAAGAAGGCAAGGATTAATATAATCTAATCCTCAAGAGTTAAGGAACTCAACTTATTAGAAAACGAGTAAGCTAGGGGATTATACTAGTAACCCCTACGCCTAAATTAGAACTAGATACCCTCCTAAAAGGAGCTACTATAAAAGGATAGGCGATCGTTCTCTAGAATATTACTAAATAAGAAGTAGTAGTAGATATAGATTCCTATTCCTAGGTTGATATTATTAGTAGCTAACTAGCTAAGTCCCTATAACTATAACCCGTAGTAGCTATTACCCCTATATTAGAAGGGTTTAATAGGTTATCTATAACGGGCTAGAATATATACTAGTTAATATTCTTCCTTATTAACTTAGGAGGAGAAGCGAGGAAGATATAGCAACTCTTTGCTAAAGCCTCCTAACCCGAGGGAGCAAGGGACCTTCTCCTATTATAATACTCTATAGAAAAAGAGGGTATTATAATTAATACCTAGATAAATACCTAGGAATATAAACGCTTTAGTATCGCTAAGCTATTAGTATTTATATAAGAGATTATTGAGAATAGCTAGAAGGCCTATGTTATATATATATTAGGGAATATCGCTCCCTATAAACTACTAATAGGGGCTCTAGAAGAAGAAGACACCCTAGAGGGCAATATGGAGTTACTACTAGAACTATCTAGTGAATAGGCAACGTTTAATAAATAGTTAGCGAAGTAATACTTAGTCCTAGAGGGTGCGGAATATACTATCGATTTAATTGAAGGAAAGAAACCCCTATATAGGCCTATCTACCTATTAAACGAGCATTAGCTAGAAGAACTTCGCTAATATATTGCTAATAACTAAGCGATAGGGCGGATCTAACCCTTAACTAGTGAGGCAGGCGCCCCTATCCTTTTTATACCTAAGAAAGATAGGTCCCTACGCCTTTATATAGATTATCAAGGCCTAAATAAGGTAATAATAAAAAACCGATATCTACTCCCTCTTATTAGCGAATTATTAGATAGGCTTTAGGGAGCGAAATAGATCTCGAAAATCGATATTCGAGATATATACTACTATATTCGCATTAAGCCGGAGGATCGCTAGAAAATAGCATTCAGGACGCGTTATAGGCACTTTAAATATACCATTATGCTATTTAGACTTATAAACGCCCCGGCTATATTCTAGGTATATATTTACCGAGCGCTCGCTAAGCTACTAGATACCTATTATATTACCTATATAGATAATATTATAGTTTACTTAGAGATAAGAGAGCAGTATACGAAGGACCTTCTCCAAGTACTCTGCAGGCTTCGCTAGTAGGAGCTCTATACTAAGCTTAGTAAGTATAGGTTTTACTAATAGTAGGTAGAATTCCTAGGATATATTATTACGCCTAAGGGTATATTAATAGACTAAACTCACGTCCGAGCTATTGCTAAATAGAAGCTGCTAAAGATATACTAAGATATCTAGGTCTTTCTTAGATTCTATAACTTCTACTGCAAGTTTATCGCAAGATATTTAGGCATTATAGCTCTAATAATATCCCTACTAAAGGGTAGCGAGAATAATAAGAAAGGAGGCGAGTTTCACTAGCTAGAAGAGGCTTAATAAGCTTTCGAGCAGCTTTAAGCAGCCTTCTGCTTAGCGATAATTCTCTAATATTAGGACCTAATCCATAAGATAAGGGTTAAGACAGATGCCTCTATAAAGGCTATATCTAGTATCCTATTATAGCATATCGATAGTTAGTAGCAACTAGTTGCCTACTATTTATAGAAGCTTAGCGATATAGAGTAATATTAGAGAGCAGGCTAATAGGAACTTCTCGCTATAGTCGAGAGTTTAAACTATTAGGCTTACTACCTTCAGGGTATATCAAAGAAGTTTATAATCCTAACGGATTACTAGGTACTAAAGGGAGTTATTAGCGCGCCTGCATAGGACCTTCGGGGAAGGCTCGCTAGGTAGGTATATAAACTCTTAGTATTTAACTTCGACCTAGAGTATAAGTTAGGGGTTATAAACCTAGCAGATAGTCTATCTAGGAGGCTAGACTATATAGAGGGGGAGGTGAAGTATAATAATATACTCCTAACCCTAGCGAAGAAGCTAAGGCTTATTAGCAAACTACTAGTAGACCTTCGGATAAGTATTACTATATTATAAGGTAGTATAGAGACCTCAAAAGCATTTATTAACGCTATAAGGGCTAGCATGAGGTGCCCCTTCTAGATAGATAGCTCTAGGGGCGGAGACGCCTCGGTCTCTAGTTAGTATCGCGCTCTATAGCGCGCTAATATTACTATAACTATAGCAGCTATAATAACCTAACGCTAAAGAGCAAGGGGTAATACGGAGAATGCTTAGCGAGAGGTTATTAACTAAGAGGACTTATTTAGAGCTAGGGTTACTATAGTGCAATAGTATATCCTACGCTAGGTTATAAGGGAGCTTATAATAGGCGAAACGGCGGATAGTTAGCAACCCTCTGAAGTAATAGAAAATCTTATCTGCAGACTGCAGGCTAATAACTTATACTACTAGATGCAATTAGAGAGGGCGCGCAGACTAGCTAGCGATTATAGGGGCTATATAATTAATAGTTAGGGAACCCTATTCTATAAAGGATAGCTAGAGATATTATAAGAAGGGTCTCTAAGGCTAGAGATCCTTTGCTAATACCACAACAACCGCAAGGCGGGGCATATAGGGGTGAATAAGACTACTAAGCTAATCTCGAGGAACTTCTATTAGCTAAACTTAGCTATAGATATATATAATTACATTACTAGGTGCTATATATACCAGGGGAACCGCGTTCCGAGGCATAAGCCTTATAGGAAATTATAACCGCTACCCTTACTTATATACCTATTCTAGGAAATAAGCATAGACTTTATCACCGGATTGCTAGCGAGCTCTCAGCATATAGGTAGAGAATGCGACGTAGTTCTCGTTATTATATGCTAAATAACTAAGTTTGCTATATTTATCCCGATAATAAAGCAGCTAATAGCTGCCGAGTTAGCGCGGATTATCTATAAATAGGTTGAATGCCGTTTTAATACTCTAGAGGATATTATTAGCAACTAAGATAAGCTCCTAACTAGCTAATTTTAGGAAGAGTTTACGAGAGAGAGGGATATTAAGCGCCGCCTCTCTACTATATACTATCCCTAGACCGATAGGTAGTTAGAAAGGATGCACTAGACGTTGGAAAAGTACCTGCGAGCATATGCTAGCGATTCGCTATAAGAATAGGCGGTCTAGCTACCCGAGGCGGAGTTTATATATAATAATAGTTGCTATAGCACTACTAGCTACTCGCTAATAGAAGCCCTATATAGTTATTACCCGCGTTATATAGAATACGTAGCCCCTGCGAATAGGGTTGTAGTATAGGGCGTAAGGGAGCAAATTAAATATATTTCAAGATTCCGCGAGAGGGCCTAGGAATAGTAGCAGAAAGCTACTAAGGCGTAAGCTAAGTATTATAACGCGAGGCATAAAGACTAGACTTATTATTAGGGATAGGTTATCAGGCTATTAACGAAGAACTTCCAGTTTAAGAACAAAAAATTAGCACCTAGGTTTATATAGGTAGCTATTATAGAACTAGTTAGCATATAAGCATATAGGGTCTATCTACTACTATAGTACTAATGGATATATAACGTATTCTCTATTACCTTATTAGAACTATAGGACGACTGCTAAGAGGGTAGCAAGGGTTCGCCTATATACCTAGAGCTCGAGGATAAGCTAGAGGAATAGGAGGTAGAAGAGATTATTATATAGCAAGGTATTAGCAATAATATATAATATCTAGTCAAGTAGGTAGGATAGCTTATAGAATATAATATATAGGAACCCACGGAGAACTTAGCAAATGCGCAGGAGGCTATTCATAAGTTCGATAGATAGTATAAGAGGTCTTATAAGAAGTAGGATAACTAGTTATAAGGTTATAGCAACGAGTCGCTAATTGTAAATCACGAGACTATTAAATAGAAGCTAAATTAAGAAGTAGAACGTTAATTATATTAAGTAGCGAATTATTGCTAATATTATAGCAAAAGAAGGGTATTATCCTATAAGAAAAAGGAGGGAGCTAACTATCTATATAGTTATTCACTTCTAACTATAGCCACGGGCGCGAGCACCCCGACTACTATAACTACGAATAGCACCACGGCGACTAGTCGCTAAGCTAGCGTTATTAACGTTACTAGCATCCCTATTATTATCACCTGCAGACCGACTACCCGCTAACTTACTACTAGACTTACTACCCCGGTCACTACCCGACTCTCTACTAGAGCTACTACCCGCTTCGCTACCCGACTTATTACTAGAGCTATTATTAGAGATAGTAATAGTAGCCTTAGTCTTCTTAGCCTTTCTAGCCTTCTTCGCTAAATTATCGCTATCCTCTTAGCTATATTTAGTAGGAGTATAGAGGTATAAGGCGTGAGAGATAGGGCGAGCACTAGTAATAGTAATAAAGCAGGAGGGAACGTTATTAGAGGTATACTTAAGGAGGTTGTCTTAAAGCGACTTGCTAAACTTAGGAAAAGAGTTAATATTATGCTTACGAGGGTGCTTAGGGACTAGTTTTGTTAAAGGGTTATTAACTAGACGATTAATCTTATTATAGAGGTATATAGCGGGACTATTATTATGAATATATAGTAGCTAGGTAGCGTTCAGGCGCTGAAGAATATCGATATTATGTAAGGGACTGGATACCCCGACCGGAGAAGCCGGAGACGCTTCGGCTACTACAGGCTAAAGGGAGGAGAGGCCTATAGGTCTAGGGCATAGAACCCTCATAGCAAAGACTTAGCAAATACTCGCTAAAAGCTAGAAATAAGGGATCTTAGAGGAAGCAAGCAAAAGTAGTATAGTAATACGGACCCTACCTTTTAAGTGCTTCTACTATTAGTTTAATCTAATTATAGCTCTTAGCCCCTCGATACTTTTATAATTCTTTTGCTTCTACCCTACTTTAGGAAGGTTAGTAATAATAATAGCACTACGCACCTAAGCGACGCCTACTAATCAGGCTGAAGAACCTACGCCTAATATTCGCTAAGAGCGGAGCGAAATAGCCTGCGCAAACCTTTATAAGGAAGCTAACCCTAGCGAGTAGTTAGAGAATAATATAAGCTAATAAAGGGAGGTAAGAAGCTATGCTTTAAGCGAGGCTAGGGGCCCCGAAGAGAATAGGCTACCTATGCTAAATGCTTGCTATATAGATGCTAAGTATATATAGGAGAATAGGGTATATAAGACCCCTTCCTATAAACTAGACAGGCTAACGGGCTAGATATCCATAGCTACAGCTAATAGGCTAGCCTAAGCTAGAGGGTTAGATAAAGCAACTAGCTAAGTGCTAATATAATAGATTATAACTATAATAGCTAACTAATAGGAGCTAATTACTGCTATATTAAGCAACCGAGCTCCTGCTAAGCGATCGCCTAAGGTTTATAAAAAACCCCTGAATTATAATATAGCGCGCCTTACTAGCAAATCTACTAGCATAATAAGAGAAGATTAGCTTATTATAGTTAAAGAGGCTTATAAGCACCGCCCTAGCTGCTCTAATAGCTAGTATATCTAATAGGCTTTAAGTATAATAGAGCATATCCTATAAATAGAATAGCAGAATTATTAGCAAACGCTTATAGATAAGTCGGGGAACTAGATAGACCCTAAATAAGAAGACTTCCGAATTTTCATAAGAGGGTAGTATATCATACCCGAGCTCTAAGAATAGAACTACTATAATACTCTAAAATAATACCGCTAGAAGGATAATAAGAAACTAATTATATATTAGGCTCGATAGGAGTCTATTAACTAAGCACTTAGCGAGCTAAGTACTAGCAATATAAAGGCGTATGCCTTCTTTTAGGGCCTTATTAGGACCCTAAAGGATAAACTCTTTAAGCAGGATATTAACCGCACTAATATATATACTATTGCTCTATATATATAGAGATTATAGGAGATTATAAAAGGGAGACGCGGGGGAATATCTACTAGCTATTCCGAGTTGCATAAGCAACTATACTTAGGCTCTCTAGACCGCCCTTATAAGAGCAGCTCGTAACCCCCTAGGTCGATAGACTTAAGGGATTGCTACCTAGAGACCCTATCCTAGAATAACCGCTTAGCAGATGCTCGCCTAACGCCTAGCGCTAGTAGTATATCTACTAATTCCTAGGGATCCTAATGCTATAACTATAAGAAGTATAGCTATATCTCCCCTAATTATACCGAACCCTATGCATAGCTAATAGGTAGTAATTAGAACCTAAACCTAAGGCGGGGCGGGATAAGCGCGATTATAATACCTAGAGTAACTAATGCTAAAGACTTAGGAAATAAGTAGGTATAGATATAACCCCGAGGGGCTCTATACTAGAAATCACCTCGGTTCTAGTAGGATAGACTATTAAAGGATGGGTATTAGCACTCCGAGCGTCTAGCGAAGTCGAACTAGAGGTTAATATAGATACCTATATAATAGTAGATATTATATAAGAAGACCTTATCGAGAGGCTCTAACTAAAGGAAGCTACTAGTATTATAGCCCCTGAATTAGTAGATTTCTAGGGAAGGCCTATGCCTATAGGCAAGGTCTATTAGCTTATATTCTTCCTTATAGATAGTTGGGGTTACCTATAGAAGATTCGCTAGGCTTTTATTATAAGCCCTCGCCCTAAAGGAGCAGGAGATATCCTTCTATCTAATAACTTAATAGGATAGGAAGGTATCTATATAGATACTTATATATATACCTAGTCGTACGAACCCCTCTTGCTCGCTAAGCTAGAGGCAATTGCCTAAGAGATTATAGAGAATAGCTAATAGGCTTATATTATATATCTAATAGGTACTATAAGCCCTAATAAGAAGGATATAAAGTCCTTAGGCGAAGACTTACTAGAGAATAAGTAGGAGAAGAAGATTCTTAGGGAACTTTAAGACTTTACTAATATTTTTAATAAGGAGAATATAAAGAAAGTTCCGAAGCTAAAGGGAGTAGTATACTATATTAAACTAAAACCTAGCAAGGAACTCCTATATAGACCGATATACCTTATATTAGTAGAGTAGTTATAAACGCTCGCTAAGTATGTCCGGGATATAGAGGCAGCAGGCTATATATGCCGCTTAACTAGCTCTACGGGAGTATTAGTGCTATTCGTACCTAAGAAGGATAGAAGCCTATAACTATATATAGACTATAGGGGACTAAACGAAATCATAGTAAAGAACTATTATCCTCTGCTACTAATTAGCAAGCTTCTAGATAGGCTCGCTAGAGCGAAGTTTATTTTAAAGATTAACTTAAGCGAGGTATACTACCGAATTACAATTAATAAAGCAAATAGGTAGAAAATAGCATTCAGAATGTGATACGGGTACTTTAAGTATACCATGATGCTATTTAGGCTTATGAATACCCTAGCAACTTTCTAGGCGTATATCTACCGAATACTCGCTAACCTTCTAGATACCTGCTATATTATATACCTAGATAATATTCTAATCTACTTAGATATAAGGGAATAGCATACTAAGGACCTCTATACTATCCTATGCTGCCTAAGGGCTGCTAAGCTATTTATAAAACTAAAAAAGTGCAACTTCTACTAAATAGAAGTGGATTTTCTAGGGTTCTGCATTACCTAAGATAGCATCGGGATAGACCCGGATAGAGTCCGAGCAGTTGCTAAATAGCTAGTACCTAAGTCTTTTAGAGATATCTAAGTATTCCTTAGTTTCTATAACTTTTACTGCAAGTTTATTATAAGATACTCTTATATCGTAGCCCCTATAACTAGCGCGCTCAAGGGAGGCTAGAATAGCATAAAGTCGGGAGCCTTCGCCTAGATAGGGGAGATATAAACTATATTCGAGATACTTCGGAGAGCATTCGCTAAAGCCCTAATACTAAGATATTATAACCTAATATTAGAAACTAAGGTTGAGACTAATATATCTACTTAGGCAGCATCTAGCGTGCTTTCGTAGAAATATAGCATAATTTAGCACCTAGTAGCCTTCTAGTTGAGGAAGCTCTTAGATATAGAGAGGCGCTAGGCTATAGGGTAGTAGGAACTCCTTGCTATTATAGAAAGTTTAGATTACTAAGTATAATACCTATAAGGACTCCCTGAGAAATTCGTAGTGCTTATAGACTACGTAGTGCTAAAAGGAGTACTTATTACGCTTATGCAGGATATTCGCAGAAGACTCGCACGATAGGTCTATCGCCTATTAGCGTTTAACTTTAAAATCTAATATAAGTTAGGGGTTACTAACCTAGCAGATAGACTATTATAACGCTCTGACTACGTAGTAGAAGATGCTAAGGTGGATAATATACTTCCCACCCTTAGAAAGAAACTTAGGCTTATTAGCTAGCTTTTAGCGAATATTCGCTAGTATATTACTAAGCTTAAAGGAACTATAGCGGTTATGAGAACTTATACCCGAGCTATCTAGCGAAGCATATAAGAACCTTGCTAGAGGGCTAGCTCTAAGGTTAAGGGATCCTCACCCTCAAGTTAGTACTACCCCATGATAGGTACTAATAAGCTACTATATACGAGTATGCATATTAGCGCTATTACCCGCATAAAAGTATATATAGATACTACGCCGACTACTCCACGAGAGAATAGCAATAGGCTAGAGGACTTAGGAGGAGCTAGGGTTACTATACTAGAATAGTATATCCTACGTGCTATAATAAGGGAGCTTATTCAGGATAAAACGGCTTATATGCTATAACTAGGCGCAGATCTCGAATAGATAGTTAGAGGATTGCAAGCTAAAAACCCCTTCTATAGAGATATCGCAGCTAAGGTTCGCTAAGATACCGGGGAATACTAAGGATACTGAGTTAATAAGAATAACATCCTTTAGTTCAGAAGAAGACTTATTATCCCTAAAGAGGGATCCCTCTGCTATAAAATCCTGAAAAACTACTATAATACGCCTAGATCAGGGCATATAGGAGCAAATAAGATAGCTAAGCTAATCTTGCGAAAGTTTTATTAGCTATATTTAATAGAGGATATATAGCGATATGTTACTAAGTGCCCGTACTACTAAGGGGTGCGCATACTACGGCATAAGCTATACGGGCTACTATAAACACTAGAGCTGCTAGCATACCTATTCTAATAGATTTCCTTGGACTTCTTAACTAGCTTATTAGAAAGTTGCTAAGATAACGGAGTTACCTATAATACGATCCTAGTAATTATATATCGGATAACTAAAGTAGTACGGTTCTTAGTAATAACTAAGCGGCTAGATGCTGCGGGTTTAGCGAGGATCCTATATTAAGAGATCGAGTGCTAATATAGCACGCTAGAGGTTATTATTAGTAACTGAGATAAATTAATCACTAGCTAGTTCTAGCAAGACTAGACTAAGGCCTAAGATATAGAAGGGCATATCTCTACCGCATAGTATCTATAGATAGATAGTTAGACTAAAAGGATATACTAGACCCTAACTATATATCTTATGAAGTTTAGCAAAGGCTCGCGCGACTAATAGGCAATATAACTAGTTGAGGCCGAATTTTCATATAATAATAGCAAATATGCTACTATTAGTATATCCCTATTCGAGGCCCTTATAGGATACTACCCTCGAATAGTTAACTACTGCTTGCTAAACGTGGAGATCAGGACTTAAGGGGTTAATAAAAGGCTTAAGAAGCTAATAGAGGTTTGCTGAAGAATAGCTAAGACCTAGCAATATATAACTAAGGTATAAGCTAAGAATATAAATACTAGAAGAAAAGCATAATTATACTATATTAGAGACGTTATAGGACTCTTAATAAAGAACTTCTATTTCGCAAAGGGTTAGCAAAAGCTCGCCCTAAGATTTATTCCTATGCTAGTTATAGAAGTTATAGGCTCTAATACCTATAGAGTATAACTCCTAGAGAAGTATAGCAGAGCGTATAATATCTTCTCTATTGCTCTACTTAAGCTATAGTATAGCTAAAAGCTCGCTAAGGGGCAGCTCCTAGACCTTGAAGAAGACCCTGAGGAATAGGAAGTTGAGGATATTATATTATAGAGAGAAGTGCTAATAGGCCTCCTATATTTAGTTAAGTAAAAAGGCTAGCTAGTAGAGTATAACACCTAGGAGCCTGAAGAATACTTAGCGAATGCTTTGCGAATCCTAGCTGGATTTAAGAAATAGCAGCGCAAGTTATATTATAAGTAGGATAATAAGTAGTATAGACTAATAAGAAAAGTTAATTAACTATAAGATAGCTGAAACGCTAAAGAGAAGACCCCCCCTATAAAGAATAATGCAAACCCTATAGGTATCTAACCTTATATTACTATAGAAGTCTACCGCACTTTCGCCGAAGCTCTGCTAGCACTACTACTCCTTATTATTATTATCACCCTCGTTATTATTATTATTATTATTACTCTCCTCCTCAGAGCTCTCGCTAGTAGTACTGCTATTACTACCCCAACTATTGCTCTCTATAGCTTTATTAGAGTCGCTATCCTCTATAGCAGAGGACTTATCCTCCTCGCTATTATAAACCTAGTATTACTAAGCTATTACTAAGGCGTTACTAACCTTCTTCTAAGAATTTAGTCGAGGCGTAGGATTACTACTAATAACTTTAAAAATAGTAATAGGAGCTCGGTAGTAAGTATTATAAAGCATATAGGAACCTTAGACCTTCGAAAGCTCCTATGAAGGAAGTGTAGATATATAGGTATTACTCTTTGAAAGCTGCGTTATTAGGATATTAGTAAGCTTATTAAGAAAGGTAGCCTACTTAAAGATATAGGTCTTATTATATAAGTAAATAGGGAGAGTATTATTAAGCTATACTATAATCTCCTTAACTAGAACCTTATCCTTAGCCTAGCAAGCTGCTTATAAAAATATATTAGATTAATAAAAGGGCGAGACTAGCTATAAGGTAAAACCTACCTCGAGCAAAACCTATAGATACGCCTAGGTATATAAAGCTATACCCTCCTCAATACCTATAGCAAGGAGCTAGTTCTTATAGTTCTTAGAATTAGGCTTAAGACTAGCAGGGTTTACTAACTAGTTATAGAGGCGTTAGAGAAGCTCCTGCCCCTGCTCTATAGCTATAAAGATATAGAAGATCTCGCGCTATTAATACTAGCTAGTAGTAATTGCGCGGATATAACGCTTAACCTAGTTCTAATAGAAACGAGTAGTACTAATGAGATAAGTAGGAATCTAGAAATAGGAAAAGTTAGCCTATACCTCTACCGAATAGTTGCTAAACTCACTCTATAGCACTTAATACTACGAACCTAGCATAGCTCGTATATATAATTACTATTATAGCAACAGGCGTAGATAACCTAGGTATTCTTAGGGAGCTATAGGGCGTAACTAACGCAGGGTTCGCTACTACCCGCCTGATCACGCTAATAGTCACTACTACTAAGTTCAGCCTTAGTAGGGCTATACTTAGCGAGGAGTCGGCTAATAAGGCTCTCGGCACTTATAATATTTGAGGAAGTATTATAAGATAGGGAGGTTCTACGAAGTCTTAATAAAGGGCTTAGATAATATAAAAATAGTTATTAAATAATATAGTATAATAAGGAGGGAAAAGAACTAACCCTAAGGCGGGAAAAAGCTATTATTTTATAGATAGCTAAAGAGACCTCGCTAAACTATCGCAAAGGTAGATATAACTTCGGATAGCAAAGAACAGCGGTTACTCACTATAATAGGTGCTACCTACCGGGAGATAGATATAATAAATTAGTAATAATAGTCGCTATCCGACCTACCTAATAGCCTTATAACGCGCCCGTTTAGAAGGGGGATAATAGGATAAAAAAACGAAGTTATTATAAGGGTATAATATAAGAAGGTGCTCGCTAGATAAAGAGCGAATAACGGGAGAACTAAAACGAAGCTACTATTAGGATAACTACCTTCTTTCGAAAGGAAATAATAGGATGAAAAACGAAGTTATTATAAGGGTATAGTATAAGAAAGTGCTCGCTAGATAAAGAGCGAATAACGGGAGAACTAAAACGAAGCTATTATTAGGATAACTACCCTCCTTTGAAAGGAAATAATAGGATAAAAAAAACGAAGTCTTCATAAGGGTATAGCGTAAGAAAGTACTCGCTAAATAAAGGGCGAATAATAGGAGAATAAAAACGAGGTTATTATAAGGATAACTGCCCTTATTCGAAAGGAAATAATAGGATCCCTTTAGAACAGCCCAGATAGAGAGCATAAAAGGGCCTAAAAGGAGAGGAACTATAAGGAACGGGGCTATAGGCCTAGCTATTATATCTATAACTCCAAGGGCTCTACTATCCTTTAGCAAATATTCAGCGAATAGACACCGCACCAGATAATAGCAGCGATAAGTAAAGGGCTAGGGCCTACCCCGGGCAGCTAAGAAGGATAATAACAGAGGGCTAACCTATAATACCCAGTCTTATAATAGGGACTACTATAATTAGAAGGGGGATAATTATAAGGGACTAGATACCCCGACTAGAGAAGCTAGAGACGCTTCAGCTACTATAGGCTAAAGGGAGGAGAGGCCTATAGGTCTAGGGTATAGAACCCTTATAGTAAAGACTTAGCGAATACTCGCTAAAGGCTAGAAATAAGGGATCTTAGAGGAAGCAAGCAAAAGTAGCGTAGTAATACGGACCCTACCTTTTAGGTGCTTCTGCTATTAGTTTGACCTAACTATAGCTCTTAGCCCCTCGATACCTTTACATATTATTATAAAGGGTACCGACCTAGAACTAGTTATTAGCAGGATATAATTAATAAGGGAGTAGCGAGCAATAGCCTATATAAACCAGGACGTTGAGGGCGAGGTACTCACGAATAGAAGCAAGCTCCTGGAGTTAGAGCTGCTCTATATTATAGCTACTACTACTAGTAGTAGGATCGTAGATTAGCTTAGTAATACGTTTCCACGCTACTAAATAGTTAGCAAGGGAAGCGAGAATATAATAATAATAAAGAGGGGTTAAGATACCCTCCTATTCCTAAATTTAGATCTAATAGAATATATTCTAAGTAGTCTAGGCTACGCCCTAAAGCTCCTAGGGAACCTACTAGGTATTAGTATATAGCAACCTAGTAGCGAACTAGCAGAGACTTATAGCAGCGCACTTCTTCTTATTAAAGTTATAATAGATATACTTCTATATATATTCGCTATATATATAGCAAAGGTTAACGACGTCTTGATATATCTTATAGAGATAGCTGAGATAGGGATAGCTACTATTAGAATTACTAGTGAGGTTACTAGAGAGGATCTCAGGATCGTATAGGTATTTAGTGAGAATCGTACCTATATATATAATATAAGATATAATAGAGAACGGTTAGCAAAATAATAGTAAAAGAAATAAACTAGAAAAAGAAGAGTAAGGAAAATTAATAATTATAGCAAAGGTTTATAGAATAGATAACGAGAAGAAAAATAATAAAGGCTGCTAAGTTGAAAAAAAGATACTAAAGGGAGAAAAGTCTAGCTAGGTCGGAGACCTCGAAAAGTAGACGCCCTTTTATAATTAGTATTACTAGGTAATAAAGCCAAATAATTACCAGCTACGTACCGCTAAACGGTTATATAACTATTAGTAACTAATTAAAAAACAATAGCGATACTCAAAATTCAAAATATATAAACCGCTAGAAAACAAAATATATTATTCGCTATAGCAGCCTAAATCCAGCGTAGGAAGGAGCAATAGCAAATAATATAATAAAAGCGCTAAACTATCGCCCTATAGTTAGCAATATAGAGCCGCATTACCCTACTAGTATGCCTTAGGGACTAAGGCTTTAGAAGGGGGGGTAATTATAAGGAATAGTAGCAGGTGCAAGATGCAGAGCCACGACGCTATTAATAAAACGTTAGCGAGTCAGGGGCGAATAAATATACCTTAGAGAAAACTCTGCAAGTGAGAAACTTAGAAGGTTAAGCAATAGTCTAATATAATAACGGATATCTACGTTTCAATATTCTAGCCTTTCCTGGTTTAGGCCTTTAGCCATACTCTTATATCTACTAAGTCTCTTCTCGCTAGTATCTTTAAGAGTATATACCCTAATTTATTACTTATATATTAAACTAATAAATCTAGTAGTTAACCTTGCTATAATTCACGCTAAGTATATTACTATTATACTTAAAGACCTCTACTTAGTCTAGGTAATCCTAAAAGCAGGTAGGAACTATAGTAGTAATTAGTTCTAGATATAGATATCTATAGAATTAAAGAATTAAGTTAATTACTATAAAAGATACCTATAATAAGTTATATAAAACCCCTTACCTATAGGTACCTATATTAGCTATAACCCAAACCCACATAACCTATAGGTACCTATAGGTAACTTCTAACATTCTAGGTAGTACCCGTTACTACCCAACCCATACCGCGGGTACCCATGGGACCCACGGGCTGGGTAATTTGCATCTCTAGCTTTTGCGGGATTGTTCATCACGGTAACTCCTGACGTGATTTAGGCGGTTATTTTGCCATCAGTTTAATTTCATGGGAAAAGGTCTCCGCCTCGCCGGTGAGATGTTTTGTCATCGGACAGACTGCGGATGCCGAAATTTCCTACGTTGTTTCGTGGTGCTTTGCAAGGCTCTTTCGGGAAGTTAGATGGGAATGATGCTGTTCAATGGCTTATAAGAAACGCAGCATACTGCCTTGAGATACGTCTCTTGCTAGAAGCTTAGGACAGCATTTCTTATCAGATCCCTGGAAACCTCGCTTGGGCAGAAAATGCCATCGTGAAGATGATTCAGTCTTTTCGGACATGGGGCCACAATCAGCAGGATCCTATTTCTGCATTGGGACTGCGTAGACTGTGGACTCAAGAATATCACACCTAATTTGAAGTTGCAACCTTACGACATAATTGACCTTCTAAGAAAAAAAGAAGGAAAAACGACAACTGCAGACGAGAACAACGAGCAATCGTCAGATTCGCAGAACTACTAATTCACCCCCTCACTCAATGAAACATCGCAAAAACAGACTCATCTTTGCGTAAAGCCAGGTTTCTCTCGCAATTTTGTTACCTCTATCTCTTCCGGGCATGCGCCTCTTCGTACGCATACTGGCCTGCAATCTTGGGCGCCGCGCGATCATTGGATTTTCTTCGTGATATCGTCCAGATATTGGGAGATGAACCGCAGCATATTCTGCTTTGCTATTCACCGTCAAAGTTGGCTACTTGTACCATCACCAAGCCATACCGGCAACAGCCAGAGGCCCAGCTGCAGTGGCTACCTTCCAGCACAGCCCCTTCAAACCATTGGTCACTACTATCTAGCCTTCTCGTCGAGCCACGCTTTCTCGCTAAGATGAGGAAAAGGCACCTCAGGAACCGGCTTCCCCAGGAATTCACAGAGAGGTCCCCATCCATCCGCCAGGTTGTACTCCAGCAGCCTATCCTCGGGCGTGACCCGCCTGATAACATCATAATGCTGACTACACTTGGCCCGCCCCTTCAAATCTCCATCCCTTTTGCTCCAGATATCCAATCACCCCGCCGTGACGCTCTTGTGAACCCTGCCGATAGGATGAACGTAGAACCAATCGAGGTGATACACCAGCGTGATAAACGGGTCGAATGTCACAAAAAGGATACGATGCAGAGTGAAAGAGTTAGTATAGATAGGTGCAAAGTTGTAATATTTATTCTTCTCTAACCCTCTAGTCTACTATATGAGGGTGCGTGAGGATTAGAGGACTTATATAGGGAGCTACCCGATACCCCCTACCTATAGACTTCCCTAGGATAGCTTATTACCTAGGGCGCTACTAGTATTCCCCTCCTATAGACTCCTAGCATAGCCCGTTATCCGAGGTGCTACTTAGTATCCCCCTTCTATAGACCCTTATAGGGTAGTCTAGTAAGTCTAGTATATCCTTTCCCTTATGATCTTATCTAGGCTCGTGATACGATCCCCCCTCTCTAAACTAGTCTATCCTTAGACTAGGCTACTCTATAGTTATCTAGAGGGTACCTAGTGCCTACCTAGTTGCTTCCTATAAGCCTTCCTAGTTTATAGTTCCTATAGGTCTAGAATTTAGTATCCCTAGGTCTAGTTATATAACTCTTCCTTAAATAGCTAGGTAGCTTAGAGGAGTAGTTAGCTAGTAGTAGGGTATATTATCCTCTACCCTAGCTATTCTTATAGCTCTATACCTAGGTATTAAGGGACTTTATAGGTATAGAAGCTTAGAGGAGTAGTTAGCTAGTAGTAAAATATCTATCCTCTACCCTAGCTACTCTTATAGCTTTCTATATAAATAGTTTAGAGAAGCTTAAAGGAGTAGTTAGCTAGTAATAAGGTACCTATCCCCTACCTTAGCTACTCTTATAGCTTTCTATATAAAAAGAAAAGTAATTAGAAGCGCTTAGAGGAGTAGTTAGCTAGTAGTAAGGCACCTATCCCCTACCCTAGCTACTCTTATAGCTCTCTATTTAAAAGGTCTAGGGCTACTTAGTAATTATCTAGATGCTTATAGCTAAACTCCCTCGCGAGGGTTATTCCTTCCTTTACTAGATTGCGCTAAAATATATTATTATTCGGGGTCGTTTTTATCGCTTTAAATTCGCCCTCTAAATTATTATATTTTCTGCTTATTATTATATTTTTAATAGCTTTATAAGGGTAATAAAGATATTCTCCCTCTAGGGGTAAAAGCGTTTATTATTATTATACGGGGGTTTGCTAGTTATTACCTAGTAGTTATCTAGTGCCTTCCTATATATAGTAGGGTTAAATAAAGGCGAATAATATAATAATCTAGGGATTATCTTCGTTTTAGCTATATAAAAAGCTAACTTTAGTATTGAGTTAAAAAGTATAAATATTATTCGAAATTTCGCCCTGCTAAAATCCTTCCTCCTACTTCTTCAGATTATAATACTAATACTACTATTAGCAACTTATCGTTAGCCTCCTACTTCCTTACTATTAACTTTATCCTAATTATTATATAATAAATCTATTATTATATCTTCTGCTGCTACTAACGCTGCTCCTTTCCCTGCTAGTATGCTAGATACCTCTTATATCCCTATAGCAGGTGAGCTCCGGGGGTGCTCCTGCTATTATTATCTCCTAGCATAAGCGAAGTAGGAGCCCCCTAAGGAGGATATCCCTGAAATTAAGCTTCTCGCGAGCTTGATTATCTACTTTGAGAGTAATAGTAAGTACCTAATCCTTAGCTAGTACTTATCTAGTGCTTCGCTAGTTTCGCTTTAGAATTTATTACTAATTCATATGATTTTAGATACTTTAACTAAATATAAGCGTTATATTAAAATAGGTAATAGCAAAGCCTATATTAATATAGGTTTTATATATCGTTTCTAGTACTTAGCTACTAACTCTCTATAGCCTACCTATTATATAATAAGCGCTACTAATAAGCTTAAGCGCCTTATAGATAAGGGCAGCTCTAAGCCCGATATTCGGGCGTAGTATGCTAAGAATAAGGTAGGTTATCTAGTACCTCCCTAGTGCCTCTCTAGTATCTAATTATACTTAGGAGGAGATCCTCGCTGCCTAGCTTATAGTAAAGAAGGCCCTTTAGGCTAAAAAGAATAATACTAATATTATACCTGAGAAGCATAAGGCAGAGGAGGCTAAAATCTCTATAGAGATAGAGGACTGCTAGGTAGCTGCCTTAGAGGAGGCTACTACCTACTAGTAGCGCTTCTCTAAGGAGGTAGAGAGATAGACCGAGTTGCTATATAAGTAATATAAGGAGCTCTGCTATTATTACTCTAAAATAGAGTAGTTCGCTAAGCGTTAGGCTAAGGCATAAGAGTTATAGGCTGCGCGCGCCTAGGAGTTGCTCGACTCCTATAATAAAGTTATAAGTCCCTATAAGCCCTGCTAGTACCTTACTAGTGCTTATCTGGTTAATATTTCTAATATTTTCTAGAACTACGAGGTTATTACTACTAATTCTAGTAGCAAGGATAATAGCTCTAATAAGATAGGTGCTAGCGCCTAGGGGATTTAAAATTTTTCGGGAGCACCCCTGGTGGGCTGCTAATAAGCTCTAGGTGGTTATTAGTTGCCTTCGGGCCTCGTTTCATCCTTTTTCCATCTTATTAGTAGCCTTCGGGCACAATTTTCGGTTTTTTTTTTTTTTTCGCCTCGTTTAGGGGGCCTTCGGGCCAGTAAATTGAAATACCTAGCCGGCGTGCCTTGTTTCTAACTACCCACTAGTCACTAGTTAAATCGTATAAGGGTCGTGATATTTCTGCCTGCAATTTAGCTTCGTAGTTATTTCGTAGATCAATAGATACGTTACGTTGCGGTTCCTATGAATTATCTAGTTTATTATAGCCCTTCTATTTGATGAGGTATAAATGGTTCTATCTAGGGCCCCTATAGGTAATGATATAGTCTACTATATAGATGTTATTATCGTTATCGTTAATTTAGATTTCTCATAGTAGGATAGCTAAGCTAAAAAAGGGTTCTAATTATATAGGTGCGAAAATATTATGAATTCGGTAGTTTTTATCTATTTATAGCTTATATGCTTATCCCCCGTTAATTACCCGTTAGATCCTGAATAGGCTTAGGTATTTGTTAGAAAGTTTTTAAGAAGGCTGCCTTTACTTAATGTTTTTAGTCGAAAGTAATATAAGGTCTCTTATAGCGAAAATAATAGGGGTTCTCCTCTAATTATAGAATTTGCTATATTTTTTATTATATTTATAAAGTAGGTTAGTAATAGCTAACCTCTAGGTGAGTAGACCCTGAACTCTGTTGAATGCTGCTAGGACTACTAAGCCTTTTTATTAGGGTTCGATATCGTTAGGTCTACGGGGAGAATATCCTATTAGTAGTTCAGCAGGTAGTATCTTAGTAGCCTTATAGTAGGAGTTATTATAAATAAATTGAGCTAGGTCGAGCTATATTACCTAATTATCCTAGTTAATATTATAGAAAGCTCGTAAAAAGTGCTTGATGCTCTAATTTTAGCATTCGATTTAGCTATCGGTTTGGGGGTGAAAGGCGGTACTGAGTTTCCTCCTAATAACTAGTAGATAGCATACTTCAGCCTAAAAACTACTAGTAAATAGCAACCCTCGGTTAGATATAATAGCTTCTAGGAGCCCGAATATGAGGAAAACATATTTAGTAAGTAGTGCAGCTAACCTGTTAGCTATGAGTAACTCCCTAGTAGGGATATATAGGGAGTATTTCATAAATCGGTTAATAATAATAAGAATGCTATTATAAGGCTTATTCCCTGCTATAAGGGATAGCGGCAATTTGGTGATAAAGTTAATCGATATTTATTAAAAGGGTCGGGTAGGTACTAGTAGGGGTGCAAGTTCGCTATATAGGAGGTAGTATCTCGGTTTCGTATGCTAATACATTATATATATCTTAATATATTCCTTTATATTGCTCTTCTGCGAATTCTAGAAAAACGACTTCCTAATCCTCTTTAGTATCTTAATAACCCCCTAGTAACCTCTAGATAGTTCGTTATAGAACGCTCTAAGGACTTCTTTCTAAAGCAGGTAGTTATTAGGAATATATAAGCCCTTATAGTATTATAGGGTACTAGTATTATCTAGTGACTACCTTATCCCTTATTATGCCTACTCCTTATTAATATAAAAGGGGTCTTTCTATTAGGCCGTCTTAACTTAGTCCTAAAGCGAGGGTATAAATTATTTAGGGAAGGTATTTAATAGTTAAGCACCTTATTATCGCCTAGTGCTTACCCTCCGGATAGTAGGTTAGTTAAACTATTATAGAAAGTCCTATAGGAGCGAATCTCTAGCTTCCTCGATCTCTATATCCTCAGGGGTATAATTAGGTCTTCATAAGAGGCTATTAGCTAAGTTATAGCAACCTAGCTAGTACTCGATTTCGAAGTTGAATATCGATAGGTCTTATAGTAGCTATGCCTAATAGCTATTAAGCATCTTCTTATTAGCGAGGTATTAGTAACCCAGGTAGTTAGTAATAAACTGGATATAGTGCTAAGAGTAAAGCAAATAGTGCTACTACCTCACCGCTGCCTCCCTAATAGCTAGTAGCTCTGCTTCTAGCGTGCTATACTGCAGTTACGCACCCTTAAGCTTCTGAGATATAAATACTACTAGTCTCTATATATCTCCCTCTAGCTAGCTTAATATCACCCCTATTGCGAAGTTCGATATATCGGTTTTAATGCGAATTAGGAGCGTAGGGTCGAAGTATTATAAAATAAGTGCCTCTATAAATAAAGCGCAGAGCTGATAGAAAGCAACTAGTGCCTTACTAGTTATAACTAGTTATCCTTTAGCTATATTAGCAAGTCGGTTAGTAAGCAGGCTATAGAGTTTGGAGTAATTCTTAATAAACCTCCTATAAAACCCTATAAATCCTAGAAATTGCTAAATTTATTGTATTATAGTAGATACTAGCTACTTAGCAATTGCCTAGACCCTCTCCTATTCTATAGCGATACCTTCTAGTGAAACCACGAACCTAAGAAAGTTAATCTATTCCTTATGGAATTCGCACTTATCGGGGTTCGCATAGGGGCTATTAGCTCCTAACCGGGTAAGTACCTGCCTTACCGCCTCTATATAGGAGTCTATATTATTAGTAAATATCAAAATATCATCTAAATACATAATATAAATAACGTTAACTAGGCCTATAAGTAACTCGTTAATAAATATCTAGAAGGTAGTAGGTGTATTAATAAGCTTAAATAGCATAATATAATATTTATAATAACTATATTGCATATGGAATGCCGTCTTCTACTCGTCTCCCTCTTAGATCCTCACCTAGTAGTAGGCGTCTTTAAGGTTAAGCTTTATAAAGTACTTCGCTTAGGAGAGCTGATCGAGGATTTCGTTAATTAAGGGGAGAGGGGTGCGGTTCTTAGTAGTTACCCGGTTAAGTCCCTAGTAGTCTATATATAACTTCAACTTACCCCCCTTCTTTAGAATAAATAGGATTAGCACCCCTGCTAGACTTATTGATAGGCGAATCCATCCCTTCTATAGGGCTTTATAGATATAGTTCCTCAACTCCTCTAACTCCTTCTCAGCTAGGGGGTAGATTAGTCTAAATAGGGGCTCAGTCCTGGGCTCTAGGTTAATAGGGTAGCTCCTAGTAGTTCCGAACTCTAGTATAGTTCCTGCTAGGTTAATATTAAATACTTTTTTAAAATCCTAGTATTCTAGTAGGATCTTTAGTTTAATATCCTTAGGCTCCTAGTAGGTAGTAGTTAATATCTAGTTAATTTATAATACCCCTATAAGTACTACTCTTGCTTCGTTTTTAACGCGCCTAAGCTCTTTTCTAGTTATAATAGGGCGAATGCTCTTCTCGCATAGGGGAAAGGTCTAGCCTAACTCCCTCTAATTAATATTAGGGCACTCTGATATATACTAAGGGATCCCTAGGATAGCGTCGTAGCTATTGCTATTACTAATCCTAAAGTTATATGAAACCGTCCGCTAGATGCCTATATTATTAGTTATTCGGGTGACTAATTTCTATATGCTATAGTTAGGTCCCTTGGATGCCTATATTCCCCTTATAGGTTCTAAGTCGTTAGCTTCTGGTTAGGTATTAGTTATAACCCTCTAGTTTATAATATTCTTATTAGCTCTATAATCGATAAGAGCGGTACTAGTCTTCTAGCTACCTGCAATCCGGACCTATATTATTATTTCGAAGCAACATAGCTAGTTACTATCCTACTAAACCATCCGCGTGGTTACCTAGTTCTCCTCTAGTTATTTGCTAGGGTATAGTTTGCCTTCGTAGCAGGTATAGCTATATTTCTTATAGTATAGGCACCTTAGTGAGATATAGCCTTTCCTATTATAACTATAATAAATAGTTTCCCTCCTGGTATCCTATAACGAGTCCTTAGTAGGCTCCTAGTAGGCACTAGTATAGGTGCGGTCCCCCCTTGTGGTCTCAGTCCGTTCCTCTGGATTAGTAGCTTAGCCCTCTAGTTATTATCCCTTGTAGTTAGTCCTCTAGTCCCTTATTAGTAGCTTATATGCTTATATATTAATCATAAGTTCAGCGTTCCTAGGCCTTATATTAAGTTCGAGCTGCGTCTTTAGTAATCTATTTGCTATAATATAGTATTAGAGCTTAGGGTCTAACCTAGCTACTACGTTAGCTACCCGGATCTCCTCTAGTTATTAGTAGGGGCTCTCCGCCTTAATCCCTTCGTAGTAATTAATAAAGTTCTAGTATAATTATCCTAGTTGCTAGTAGGCCCGTTTAAGCTGAGTTTATATACTAAGGATCCTAGACCCCTTATTAGCTACGCTATTAGTTAACTAGTCCTCTATCGATATCTAAGTAATATTCTTCGCCTTATTATTATATCTAATAGAAAGGTATAAGGTCTATTGCTTTGCTACTAATCCTTCTAGGCACCTAGTAATATATAGCACCTTCTTAAGGTCTGAGGTAATTTCGTTTATTTTAAATCATATATTGAGGTTAAATATAAATTAGTTATAATTAGTCTAGGTGCCCCCTTTATACCTAAGCGTTAGGAGGTGCTTCCCCTAAAGTTCTAACTAGTGCTTCTTCGCCTCGGGGTTGCTATTAATAACTACCTAGTAAGTAGTAGGGTTATCTATTAGGATTAATAGTTAGCTAGCTCTTAAGGCCTCTAGATATTCTCGTTTATATTTTAGTTAACTCTTCTTTTCTTCTTCCTCGATAAGGCGATCTAATTTAGCCTCTATTAATTAATTAACTAGTTCCTTACTAGTGCTCTCTTCGTCGTTCTAATCGATAGGTATCTTATCCTAAGTTTAGCTATTCGGTAGCTCCTATCCAGCAGGGGATCTTACCTCCCTAGTAGACCTGCGGGTAGGTATTATTATTATACGTAGTATTACTCTAATAGTCTATACCCCTATTAGTATAGGTAAGAGAGAAGAACGTATTATAAAAAGGATATAATATAGAGTAAAAGAGTTAGTATAGATAGGTATAAAGTTATAATATTTATTCTTCTCTAACCCTCTAGTCTATTATATAAGGATGCATAAGGATTAGAGGACTTATATAGGGAGCTACCCGGTGCCCCCTACCTATAGACTTCCCTAGGATAGCCTATTACCCGGGGCGCTACTAGTATTCCCCTCCTATAGACTCCTAGCGTAGCCCGTTATCCGAGGCGCTACCCGGTATCCCCCTTCTATAGACCCTCATAGGGTAGTCCGGTAAGTCCGGTACGTCCTTTCCCCTATGATCTCATCCAGGCTCGTGACATCGAACATGTTGCCGATGACGCCGTGCATGTAGCTCTTGTGCCAGCTCTCGATCTCCCTCTCGACGAGAACGACCTTCGCTTCGGGGTACGCCGCGATCAGCTCCTCAGGCGAAAGCGACGGCCGGGGTGTCTGAAGAAACGGCACCGAAAGAGTGGAGCAGCTGATAAAGCTCCTCGCGTCCGACGGGCTGGCCTTTGCCTTGGCTGAAGAATTTCCGGTCGATCATCTCTTGCCACATTTCAATGTCGGCGAACTTGGTCGACATGAAGCATGTCGAGTGGCAGCATGGGATACCGAGCATCTCCAAGGCAGCGCACATGGCTGCCGGACGACTGTGTTGGTGTGCGTAGAGATGCAAATTACCCAGCCCGTGGGTCCCATGGGTACCCGCGGTATGGGTTAGGTAGTAACGGGTACTACCCAAAATATTAGAAGTTACCCATGGGTACCCATGGGTTATATGGGTTTAGGTTATAGCTAATATAGGTACCTATAGGTTATATAGGTTTAGGTTATAGCTAATATAGGTACCCATAGGTAAGAGGTTTTATATAACTTATTATAGGCATCTTTTATAGTAATCGACTTAATTCTTTAATTCTATAGATATCTATATCTAGAACTAATTATTACTATAGTTCCTACTTGCCTTTAGGATTACTTAGACTAAGTAGAGGTCTTTAGGTATAATAGTAATATGCTTAGCGTGAATTATAGCAAGGTTAACTACTAGATTTATTAGTTTAATATATAAGTAACGAATCGGGGTATATACTCTTAAAGATACTAGCGAGAAGAGACTTAGTAGACTCTTAAAGAGTATAGATAGCTAAGGCTTAGAAGCGAAGATCCTAGTTTCCCTAGTCCTAGTAGATTTTATATATAAGGCGCTAGAAGGAGAGCTTATAGATAAGAAGATTAGTAGACTTCTAGTATATATAAATTTCATAGAGGGCTTTAGCTAGAAAGGGTTAATTTATAGTTATCTTTTATATTAATTTTAACTTACTACTAGGGCGCTAGCGATACTTCTTCTTAATAGCTCTAGCCTAGATAGACTTACTAGGGGCTGATTTGCTACCTATAGTCTTCCTTACTTTAGGTACTTTGCTAGCTTTTTTACTAGACTTCTTACTAGCCTTCTTAGTATTAGCAGCCTTTCGGACGTTCTTTATTCTAATAGATAATATCTAAATATAATTAGTATAAAGAATAGGTATAATAAAGGAGAGGTTTAACTTATAATATGATTTATATAATATTAAGTATAATATTAGTATTATTTATAGAAGAAAAAGTTAAATATATTATTAGCTAACTTTTCATTATTTAGCTATTTACGTTATACCTTCTTTTAATTATTTATAGGAAGGTGCAAACCTTTTGAGGAGAGTATAAAGCTATTTCTATATAGAATATAAATATTAATAAATCTATAGTAAATCATAAAACTATTATAAAAATATAAGGATTGACTTTTTAAAAAGAGGGTATTTAGAGCAATCTATAGCTATAATTTAAAGTATTTTGATTTTTTGATTTTTAATTAGAAGAAAAGGATAATACCTACAGCATATTATACACGGGCTACCTATAATTGATTTTCATAGTTTTTTGATTTTTCTAAATAATAATAAAATCTTCCCCCTAATAAGCACCTACTAAATAACTTTGCTAATACTATAACGACTACTATAGGTAATATATAATAGTCTTTATACTAAACTTTTACTTACTAACGACTATTTTAATTAGAGAGTAGTATATTATATAAAATATCGTCTGGGCGGAATTGCGGTATGTTTTATATGGATTTATAGTAATTATTTATATTAATTAGCAATAGGTCGACCGCTTAGATCTAGCGCTAGAGCTAAGTAAAAGGCAGAGTTAGAATATTCTAATAATATCAATACTAAGAAGTTATACTAACGAGTTGAGAATATAAATAAAGCCCAAAAGGCGATTAATCGGGCTAAAAAAGCCCTTAGATAGTAGAAATCCTATAAGCTCAAGGCTCTGAGAAGTTTAGATATATAGATTAATATATCTGTAATAGAGCGTGCTAACCTCGAAGCTCGAGAGATCTAGCAAGTTAATACCCTATAGTAAGTATCTTTATTTCAAATTACTTTCTTTATACTAATATTATCTAGTATATTAAAAGGAACGCATCTAAGCTAGCTTCTTATAAGGCTTATAGGTCCTGCTACGTTAATATATAATATGATTATTAATAATAATAGTAATAAAGAATAGGAGGATATTCCTCTAGATGAGATTGATAATAATACCCAGATGAATTTAGATAACGTTAAGACTATGCTTAACTTTGAAGTTAGTATTGAAGATAGGGTACCTCAAACTAATATAGCTAAGCAGAGTGCTCTAATCCTTAATAAACTGATTATAGTACGTGGATTATAATAAATAATTACTATAATTACTAATTCTTCTAGGATAACTAAATCCGTAAATACTAATTCTTCTATAATACTTAGGAAGTAGTTCTTAAGCGCCTCTATATTAAGATTAAGCATATCTTTAGCAATCCTATGTTTACTCTTATTATAATATATAAGTATAATCTGCTTAGAAATAATAATAACTTCCTAAGTATAAAAGCTTCTTTACTAGGGAGGAGATTCTTCTTTAGTTCTATATTATTAAATATTAGTACCCGAAGCGTCTATCTAAGAAGATATAAGAACAGCTTATCTTTAACTTATATATTAAGAAGATAAAGATATAAGTATTATAATATTATATTAATCTTTTATAGATATACTAACTATAGAAGGATATTCTCTCTAGGTTATAGACTAGCTCTTTATCTATATAGTATGCTATATACTACTATAGAGCGTCGCTATACTTCCTCCTTTAAGCCTCCTATTAAGGATATATTCTTAGAGATTGCTAGCTAGGGTTAGCAAAAAGAGGTCTAGGAGCTCATAGGTCTATCCCAGCTCTAGGAAGGCTTTATTACCTTTAATAAAGTAGCTAACTACTTATATACTATAGATAGTATATTCTTAGCTATTTTATAGCTAATCCCCTTCTTCCTCAAGCTTAAGCTTAAGCGGGATACTGCCCTATATAATTAGTATAAGGTTAGTAAACTAGCCTAGAAGCTAACCCGTTTCCTGAATATCTCGCTTTAAATAGATAGTAGTTTATATAGTATATATAAATAGTATAAATTGGAGTTTTGCTATGAGATAAATAATAGGTATTACTACTAAATATTATAGTAATCTTTTGAGGTAA
>JAOQIF010001037.1:0-29905 GCA_026260285.1 Colletotrichum sansevieriae
ATAGCCTATATAAACCTTTATAAGGAAGCTAACCCTAGCGAGTAATTAGAGGATAATATAAGCTAATAAGAGGAGGTAAGAAGCTATGCTTTAAGCGAGGCTAGGAGCCCTAAAGAGAATAGGCTACTTATGCTAAATACTCGCTATATAGATACTAAGCGTATATAGGAGAATAGGGTATATAAGACCCCTTCTTATAAACTAGATAGGCTAACGGGCTAGATATCTATAGCTATAGCTAATAGGCTAGCCTAAGCTAGAGGGCTAGACGAAGTAACTAGCTAAGTGCTAATACGATAGATTATAACTATAATAGCTAACTAATAGGAGCTAATTACTACTGCGTTAAGTAACTAAGCTCCTGCTAAGTAATCGCCTAAGGTTTATAAAAAACCCCCGAATTATAATATAGCGCGCCTTACTAGTGAATCTACTAGTATAATAAGAGAAGATTAGCTTATTATAGTTAAAGAGGCTTATAAGTACCGCCCTAGCTGCTCTAATAGCTAGTATATCTAATAGGCTTTAAGTGCGATAGAGTATACCCTATAAATAGAATAGCAGAATTATTAGTAAATGCTTATAAATAAGTTAGGGAACTAGATAGACCCTAAATAGGAAGACTTTAGAATTTTTATAAGAAGGTAGTATATTACACCTAAGCTCTAAGAATAGAACTATTATAATACTCTAAGATAGTGCTACTAGAAAGATAATAAGAAACTAATTATATATTAGGCTCGATAGGAGTCTATTAACTAAGTACTTAGCGAGCTAAGTACTAGTAATATAAAGGCATACGCCTTCTTTTAGGGCTTTATTAGGACCCTAAAGGATAAACTCTTTAAGCAGGATATTAACTATACCGATATGCATATTATTACCCTATATATATAGAGATTATAGGAGATTATAGAAGGGAGATATAGGGGAATATCTACTAGCTGTTCCGAGTTATATAAGCAACTATACTCAGGCTCTCTAGACTGCCCTTATAAGAGCGGCTCGCAACCCCCTAGGTCGATAGACTTAAGGGATCGCTACCTAGAGACCCTATCCTAGAATAACTACTTAGCAGATGCTTATATAACGCTTAGCGCTAGTAGTATATCTACTAACTCCTAGGGACCCTAATACTATAACTATAAGAAGTATAGCTATATCTCCCCTAATTATACTAAACCCCGTACGTAGCTAATAGGTAGTAATTAGAACCTAAACCTAAGGCGGGGCGGGATAAGTATAATTATAATACCTAGCGTAACTAATACTAAAGACTTAGGAAACGAGTAGGCGTAGATATAACCCCGAGGGGTATTACGCTAGAAATTACCTCGGTTCTAATAGGATAGACTATTAAGGGATAGGTATTAGCGCTCCGAGCGTCTAGCGAAGTCGAACTAGAGGTTAATATAGATACCTATATAGTAGTAGATATTATATGAGAAGACCTTATCGAGAGGCTCTAACTAAAGGAGGCTACTAGTATTATAGCCCCTAAATTAGTAGATTTCTAGGGAAGGCCTATGCCTATAGGTAAGGTCTACTAGCTTATATTCTTCTTTATAAATAGTTAGGGTTATTTATAGAAGATTTGCCGGGCTTTTATTATAAGCCCTCGCCCTAAAGGAGCAGGAGATATCCTTCTATCTAATAACTTAATAGGATAAGAAGGTATCTATATAGATACCTACGCATATACCTAGTTATATAAACCCCTCTTGCTCGCTAAGCTAGAGGTAATTATCCAAGAGATCGTAGAGAATAGCTAATAGGCTTATATTATATACCTAATAGGTACTATAAGCCCTAATAAGAAGGATATAAAGTCCTTAGGCGAATACTCGCTAGATAATAAGTAGGAGAAGAAGATTCCTAGGGAACTTAAAGACTTTACTAACGTTTTTAATAAGGAGAATATAAAGAAAGTTCTAAAGCTAAAGGGAGTAGTATACTATATTAAACTAAAACCTAGTAAGGAACCCCTATATAGACTAATATACCTTATATTAGCGGAGTAGTTACGAACGCTTACTAAGTATATCTAAGATATAGAGGCAGCAGGCTATATATGCTATTTAACTAGCTCTGCGGGAGTACTAGTATTATTCGTGCCTAAGAAGGATAGAAGCCTATGACTATATATAGACTATAGGGGACTGAACGAAATTATAGTAAAGAACTATTACCCTCTGCTACTAATTAGCAAGCTTCTAGATAGGCTTACTAGAGCGAAGTTTATCTTAAAGATTAACTTAAGCGAGGTATACTACTGAATTATAATTAATAAAGTAGATAGGTAGAAAACTGCGTTTAGAACGCGATATAGTTACTTCGAGTATACTATAATACTATTTAGGCTTATAAATACCCTAGTAACTTTTTAGGCGTATATTCACTAAATACTTACTAACCTTCTAGATACTTGCTATATTATATACCTAGATAATATTCTAATCTACTTAGATATAAGGGAATAGTATACTAAGGATCTCTATACTATCCTATGCTACCTAAGGGCTACTAAGCTATTTGCAAAACTAAAGAAGTACGACTTCTACTAGATAGAAGTAGATTTTCTAGGGTTCTATATTACCTAAGATAGAATTAGAATAGACCTAGATAGAGTCCGAGCGGTTGCTGAATAGCTAGTGCCTAAGTCTTTTAGAGATATCTAAGTATTCCTTAGTTTCTATAACTTTTACTATAAGTTTATTATAAGATATTCTTATATTATAGCCTCTATAACTAGCGCGCTTAAGGGAAGCTAGAACGGTATGAAGTTAGGAGCTTTCGCCTGGACGGGGGAGATATAGACCGTATTTAAGATACTTCGGAGAGTATTCGCTAAAGCCCTAATACTAAGATACTATAACCTAATATTAGAAACTAGGGTTAAGACTAATATATCTACTTAGGTAGCATCTAGCGTGCTTTTATAGAAGTATAGTATAATTTAGTACCTAGTAGCCTTCTAGTTGAGGAAGCTCTTAGATATAGAGAGGTGCTAGGCTATAGGGTAATAGGAACTCCTTGCTATTATAGAAAGTTTAGATTACTAGGCGTAGTATCTATAAGGACTCCCTGAGAAATTCGTAGTACTTATAGACTATATAGCGCTAAAAGGAGTGCTTGCTATACCTACGTGGGATATTTATAGAAGACTCGCACGATAGGTCTATTACCTATTAGTATTTAACTTCGAAATCTAGTATAAGTTAGGGGTTACTAATCCGGTAGATAGACTATTATAACGCTCTAACTATATAGTAGAAGATGCTAAGGTGGATGATATACTTCTTACCCTTAGAAAGAAACTTAGGCTTATTAGCTAGCTTTTAGTAAATATTTGCTAGTATATTGCTAAGCTTAAAAGAACTATAGTAGTTATAAGAACTTATACCCGAGCTATCTAGCGAAGTATATAAGAACCTTGCTAGAGGGCTAGCTCTAAGGTTAAGGGATCCTCACCCTTAAGTTAGCACTACCCTATAATAGGTACTAATAAGCTATTATATATAAGTATATATATTAGCGCTATTATCCGCACGAAAGTATATACAGATACCACGCCGACTGCTCCACGAGAGAATAGCAATAGGCCAGAGGACTTAGGAGGAGCTGGGGTTACTATACCGGAATAGTATATCCTACGTGCTATAATAAGGGAGCTTATTTAGGATGAAATAGCTTATATATTATAACTAGGTATAGATCTCGAATAGATAGTTAGAGGATTATAGGCTAAAGACCTTTTCTATAGAGATATTATAGCTAAGGTTCGCTAGGATACTAGGGAATACTAAGGATACTAAGTTAATAAGAATAATATCCTTTGGTTTAGAAGAAGACTTATTATCCTAAAAGAGGGATCCCTCTGCTATAAAATCCTAAAAAACTACTATAACGCGCCTAGATTAGGGTATATAGGAGTAAATAAGATAGCTAAGCTAATCTTACAAAAGTTCTATTAGCTATATTTAATAGAGGATATATAGCGATATATCGCTAAGTGCCCGCGCTACTAAGGGGTGCGCATACCACGGCATAAGCTATATAAGCTGCTATAAATACTAGAACTACTAGTATACCTATTCTAATAGATTTCCTTAGACTTCTTAACTAGCTTGCTAGAAAGTTGCTAAGATAATGGAGTTACTTATGATATAATCCTAGTAATTATATATCGGATAACTAAAGTAGTATAGTTCTTAGTAATAACTAAGCGACTAGACGCTGCAGGTCTAGCGAGGATCCTATATTAAGAGATTAAGTGCTAATATAGTATGCTAGAGGTTATTATTAGTAACTAAGATAAACTAATTACTAGCTAGTTCTAGCGAGACTAGACTAAGGCCTGAGATATAGAAGGGTATATCTCTACTGCATAGTATCTATAGATAGATAGTTAGACTAAAAGAATATACTAGACCCTAATTGCATATCTTATAAAGTTTAGCGAAGGCTCGCGCGATTAATAAGTAATATAACTAGTTAAGGCTGAATTTTCATATAATAATAGCAAATATGCTACTATTAGCATATCCCTATTTGAAGCCCTTATAGGATACTACCCTCGAATAGTTAACTACTGCTTACTAAACGTGGAGATTAGGACTTAAGGGGTTAATAAAAAGCTTAAGAAGCTAATAGAGGTTTACTAAAGAATAGCTAAGACCTGGTGATATATAACTAAGGTATAAGCTAAGAATGCGAATATTAGAAGAAAAGCGTGATTATATTATATTAGAGATATTATAGGACTCTTAATAAAGAACTTCTATTTTGCAAAAGGTTAGCGAAAGCTTGTTCTAAGATTTATACCTATACTAGTTATAGAAGTTATAAGCCCTAATACCTATAGAATATAACTCCTAGAGAAGTATAATAGAGCATATAATATCTTCTCTATTACTCTACTTAAGCTATAATATAGCTAAAAGCTTACTAAGGGGTAGCTCCCGGACTTTGAAGAAGACCCTAAGGAATAGGAAGTTAAGGATATTATATTATAGAGGGAAGCGCTAATAAGCCCCCTATATTTAGTTAAGTAAAAAGGCTAGCTAGTAGAGTATAATACCTAGGAGCTTAAAGAATACTTAGCGAACGCTTTGCAAATCCTAGCTAGATTTAAGAAATAGTAGCATAAGTCGTATTATAAGTAGGATAACGAGTAATATAGATTAATAAGAAAAGTTAATTAATTATAAGATAGCTGAAATACTAAAGAGAAGACCCCCCCTATAAAGAATAATATAAACCCTATAGGTATCTAACCTTATATTACTATAGAAGTCCACCGTACTCTCGCTAAAGTTCTGCTAGCACTACTATTTCTTATTATTATTATTACCCTCGTTATTATTATTATTATCCTCGCTCTCCTCCTTAGAGCTCTTACTAGTAGTACTACTATTACTACTCTAACTATCGCTCTCTATAGCCTTATTAGAGTTGCTATCCTCTATAGCAGAGGACTTATCCTCCTCGCTATTATAAACCTAGTACTACTAAGCTGCTGCTAAGGTATTACTAACCTTCTTCTAAGAATTTAGTCGAGGCGTAGGATTACTACTAATAACTTTAAAGATAGCAATAGGAGCTTAGTAGTAAGTATTATAAAGTATATAGGAACCTTAGACCTTTAAAGGCTCTTATAAAGAAAGCGTAGATATATAGGTATTACTCTTTAAAAGCTATATTATTAGGATATTAGCAAGCTTATTAAGAAAGGTAGCTTACTTAAAGATATAGGTCTTATTATATAAGTAAGTAGGGAGAGTATTATCGAGCTATATTATGATCTCCTTAACTAGAACCTTATCCTTAGCTTAGCGAGCTGCTTGCGAATATATATTAGACTAATAAAAAGGTGAGACTAACTATAAGGTAAAACCTACCTCGAGCGAAACCTATAGATATGCTTAGGTATGCGAAGCTATACTCTCCTCGATACCTATAGCGAGGAGCTAGTTCTTATAGTTCTTAGAACTAGGCTTAAGACTAGCAGGGTTTATTAACTAGTTATAGAGGTATTAGAGAAGCTCCTGCTCCTGCTCTATAGCTGCAAAGATATAGAAGATCTTATATTATCGATACTAGCTAGTAGTAATCGCATAGATATAACGCTTAACCTAGTTCTAATAGAAATAAGTAATACTAATAAGATAAGTAGGAATCTAGAAATAGGAAAAGTTAGCCTATACTTCTACCGAATAGTTACTAAACTTACCCTATAGTACTTGACGCTACGAACCCGGTATAACTCGCACGTATAATTACTATTATAGCGATAGGTGTAGATAACCTGGGTATTCTTAGGGAGCTATAGGGTATAACTAATGCAGGGTTCGCTACTACCCGCCTAATCACGCTAATAGTTATTACTGCTAAGTTCGGCCTTAGTAGGGCTATACTTAGTGAGGAGTCGGCTGATAAGGCTCTCGGTACTTATAATGTTTAAGGAAGTATTAAAAGATAGGGAGGTTCTACGAAGTCTTAATAAAGGGCTTAGATAATATAAAAGTAGTTATTAAATAATATAATATAATAAGGAGGGAAAAGAACTAACCCTAGGGCGGGAAAAAGCTATTATTTTATAAATAGCTAAAGAGACTTTGCTAAACTATTATAAAGGTAGATATGACTTTAGATAGCAAAGAATAGCAGTTACTTACTGCAATAGGTGCTACCTACTAGGAGATAGACGTAGTGAATTAGTAATAATAGTTACTATCCGACCTACTTAATAGCCTCGTAATATACCCGATTAGAAGGGGGATAATAGGATAAAAAATAAAGTTATTATAAGGGTATAATATAAGAAGGTGCTTGCTAGATAAAGAGCGAATAACGGGAGAACTAAAACGAAGCTACTATTAGGATAACCGCCCTCTTTTAAAAGGAAATAATAGGATAAAAAAACGAAGTCTTTATAAGGGCATAATATAAGAAAGTACTTACTAAATAAAGGGCGAATAACGGGAGAATAAAAACGAGGCTATAAGGATAACCGCCCTTATTTAAAAGGAAATAATAGGATCCCTTTAGAATAGCCCGGATAGAGAGTATAAAAGGGGCCTAAAAGGAGAGGAACTATAAGGAATAGGATTATAAGCCTAGCTATTATATCTATAACTCTAAGAGCTCTATTATCTTTTAGCGAATATTTACTAAATAGATACTACGCTAGATAATAGTAGCAATAAGTGAAGGACCAGGGCCTATCCCGGATAGCTAAGAGGGATAATAACAGAGGGCTAACCTATAATACCCGATCTTATAGTAGGGACTACTATAATTAGAAGGGGGATAATTATAAGGGACTAGATACCTAGACTAGAGAAGCTAGAGATACTTTAGCTACTATAAGCTAAAGGGATAGAGAGGCCTATAGGTCTAGGGTATAGAACCCTTATAGCGAGGACTTAGCAAATACTTACTAAAGGCTAGAAATAAGGGATCTTAGAGGAAGTAAGCAAAAGTAGTATAATAATATAGACCCTATCTTTTGGATGCTTCTGCTATTAGTTTGACCTAACCGTGGCTCTTAGCCCCTCGATACCTTTACAATAATATAAAAGTAGTTATTAAATAATATAGTATAATAAGGAGGGAAAAGAACTAACCCTAGGGTAGGAAAAAGCTATTATTTTATAGATAGCTAAAGAGACCTTACTAAACTATTATAAAAGTAGATATAACTTTAGATAGTAAAGAATAGCAGTTACTTATTATAATAGGTGCTACCTACTAGGAGATAGATAGAGTGAATTAGTAATAATAGTTACTATCCGACCTACTTAATAGCCTCGTAATATGCTTATTTAGAAGGGGGATAATAGGATAAAAAACGAAGTTATTATAAGGGTATAATATAAGAAGGTGCTCGCTAGATAAAGAGCAAATAATAGGAGAACTAAAACGAAGCTATTATTAAAATAACTACCCTCTTTTAAAAGGAAATAATAGGATAAAAAACGAAGTTATTATAAGGATATAGTATAAGAAGGTGCTTGCTAGATAAAGAGCAAATAATAGGAGAACTAAAACGAAGCTATTATTAGGATAACTACCCTCTTTTAAAAGGAAATAATAGGATAAGAAACGAAGTCTTTATAAGGGTATAGTATAAGAAAGTACTCGCTAAATAAAGGGCGAATAACGGGAGAATAAAAACGAGGTTATTATAAGAATAACTACCCTTATTTAAAAGGAAATAATAGGATCCCTTTAGAATAGCCCGGATAGAGAGCATAAAAGGGCCTAAAAGGAGAGGAACTATAAGGAATAGGACTATAAGCCTAGCTATTATATCTATAACTCTAAGGGCTCTATTATCTTTTAGCGAATATTTAGTAAATAAATACCGCGCTAGATAATAGTAATAATAAGTAAAAGACTAGGGCCTACCCCGGATAGCTAAGAAGGATAATAATAGAGGGCTAACTTATAATACCCGATCTTATAATAGGGATTACTATAATTAGAAGGGGGATAATTATAAAGGATTAGATACCTAGACTAGAGAAGCTAGAGATATTTCAGCTATTATAAGCTAAAGGGATAGAGAGGCCTATAGGTCTAGGGTATAGAACCCTTATAATAAAGACTTAGTAAATACTTACTAAAGGCTAGAAATAAGGGATCTTAGAGGAAGTAAGCAAAAGTAGTATAATAATATAGACCCTATCTTTTGGGTGCTTCTGCTATTAGTTTGACCTAACTATGGCTCTTAGCCCCTCGATACCTTTACAAAAGTCTAAATTATTAATAATATTAAGTTATATTAGAAGGTAGCTTATGAGGTAGGAATAATATAGGAAGCCTGACGAGGTGGGTCACGTGCTAGGTCACGTGACTGCTCGCTAGGTCCTAGTTGTTCCGACCCGGGCCACGGATCCGAAGTCGGATCCAGCCTACCGGGCGAGTGGGAGTCCTACCTACTGCGTAGGTGGGCGAATATTCCCACAGTATCCATATGAAGAGAGAAATGCAGACTAATCTCATGGAGCTGGAAGTTTCTCGTTCCAGAGCCTTAACCTGTGACAACAAGACAACCACGTTAGTTCGTTGCTAGCTATGGCTCGAGTCCGCCATCGGAGACAACTGCAATCGGTGGCCACTTCGCCAGCCAAGATGTGCCGCTGGTCGTGAAGAATCAGCAATGTGCCGGCTTCGAGTGAGTTTTACATTTTTTAATCGAATCGCATTGTTCTGATATACTCAGCGCATTAAAGTTGTGGCGATGAGAGATGGGAGGTAGTTCCTCGGCATTTTGCAGAGGGCCTTGATGGACTATTGCAGAAATATTCCCGGGGAATCCAAAATCCCCCTCCCACAGTACCGATGATGACCTACGGTCGTGTGACCTTAAACACTCCTTGGGAGTCCATCTCGACGAATTCAACTGAGAGCGGGAATGCCGGGTCAAGCAAACCAGGAGGACGACAGTATTGCGATTGACCTCTCTGAACCACCGGTTTCTTCGGGGAACTACGAGTATCACAGCTTGCAACAGCAGCCCTCGCTCTCTTGGAATACCACGGACCTCAGCCGAGCTCTGCGTAGCACGTATCGTGAACTCAAAGGCTTCTGGAGATACTTGTTTTCGCCTATGGGTTATCCCACTGCGAGTTTTCGTAGGTACGCCAGACACAACGGAACTATTTCGATTTGGGCACATCTTTCTCTCTGGCCTGTGTTCATTATTGGTTGTTTTAGTTGCCAATGCGTCCTGTTTGTTACATTTAATGAGGATGAGCTTTTCGTCGTTTTCAATGTTTTCCCTACAACATGTCGGCAGAACCCTTGATCATCACAGTTCCACTTAATCAACGGACTAGAAACTGATTGTTCCTACCTAGTCCCAAAGACATCCCGGTAGGATCGCGGACAGAGGTCTCCGACTGCCCGACGTCACCAATACGGAATACTTCTGCGACCCTAAACCAGCGATAGATGAACCACCCATATCGCCAGAGATCGGACACATCTACTAGAATATCTCGCACAAATCACAAGTTGAGTTTCCCGTGCAAAACCCGCCCATGTGGACCATGCTACGGTATGCGGCGTTCCGCAGCGGCTTCATCCCTTGCACGATAAAGGTAGTGGTCGGGAGCTCTTCTGGGGCTCGGCCTCGACGACTTCGCTCCACGCTCCATGCTTTCGTTTGTCTTTTGCCCTTCTGGGCATTTCGTTCCCTGTGCTCCTTTGTAATCGTGTCCGGAGACTTCCAAAACGCACAAACACCTTTGGCTTGGCGCTGACGTGCCTTGGGTCGTTCTTCGACTCCATGATCAAGACTTAGCCAGCCGACAACGGCGCTGTGTTTTGTCATTCCAGGAAGAACTATAAGATCAGAAACTTCAAGATAAGGCAGCCTGCATATGAAGTTATGCAAGAACCAACTGCTCCTGAGACGCTTCCCTCATCTATTACTTCGACTCTTCTTCTTCCCGTCTTCTTGTCTTTTGTATTTTCACCGCGCGGACCTTTTGAATGCTGCTGAACACGCCCTGCATCTGTTTTACTACCTACCCATTGCCAAAGCGATGTCGGGTAGCTTTGGCGAGCGACAGTGACCGAGGTAGGCAGATCCTCGGGCCCAGTATAAATCGGATTCATAAGTGGCAGCATGGAATTTAGAATCCATAGTGAGGTGCACGTTCTGGTGTGGGCTTATCGTGAGTAATGCGAGGGTCGACGGGTTACTGAGGAGGTCTACTGACCACTAGGCCGACCATTGCGATGCAGGGACTTAACCTAGCATCATTGGCTTATTGGTTAGGTGAATACGACCCGGACAACACAGAAGATGATGAGGAGAACCTCTTCGTTGATCGTGTACGTCTCGTCGGACTCAGAAGACCATGTGCTGCTGTTCTCGCATTTTAGGATGAACCTGCAACTGGCAAAGTTGCGGCGCTTTCCTCGCCAATTTGTTATTCTTCCTTTTTACCCCTTATATTCTCTACTGAAGTTTTCACGTCTCACTCATTATATTAGTATATCGAGCGGGAGAGGTTCTCACTTATCGGTGCAACTCCCCCCCCCGGCGGGGATCTGGGGAGAGTTGGCGAAGCCTTTGATGTTCAGTCGACGATACTCCTACGCTGTGAACCCGACAGCATGAATCTCGGAAAGACGTTTTGGGCCCACGACTAGATACCACGCGTGAAACTCACCACTCATGCTTTGAAGCAGAGAATCAAGACACAAACCGAACTTGACGAGACTTTGAATCTCGATCTGGTTCCCTTCTGGATCCGGCACTCAGACCACTCCTCACCGCGCAAGACCACAGTACCCAAAACATCGAGACACTTCATCGACCGATCGTCAACTCATCCACATCACAACTCACCAACAAACCACATTCCACATCACATCCTTCAACAGAGCCCAACTCCCTCAAGCCGAAACCATCCAAGACAAGTACACTCAACAAACACGCAACAATCTCTTACCCCAATCCCCCTCAAGAAACCTGAGCCTTCCAATAAAGCCTCCTCATCCACAACCGACTCAAAACCCAATCCCCGTCAACCCGTTTCCACGTCTCGTGATAATGCCCGCCGCCCGTCCCGTGCATCCCGTCCTCCGTGCCCAGCGCCCCGGCGTGATACACGACCGTGAACACGGCCTTCACCTCGTCCTCGCCCGCCATCTCCAGCTCGCCCGCGTTGACCACGCGCACGGCGTCGATGTGCCCGTTGGTTTTCCGTAAGGTGCTCCTGGATCCCCGCGAGCAAGTCCCACTCGAAGTCGACGCCGTTCTGGCGAACTAACCTCTCCTCGCCGTCAACGAAGGTGAAGACGGCCGAGGACAGCGCGATCAGGTGGAAGAGGTGCCACTGGTTTGTGTCGGCGAGGCGGCAGTATCAGGCCTTTTTGCGCCGGATTGTCTCGGCTATTTCGTAGGGGACAACGGCGGACATCTCTTGTATGTGCATATGTATAGTAATATATCCAAGATATGTCACGATGCTATCCCAGGGATGGAAGTTTAGGCGGCACGGTGGGGTGAGAGATGGTAATGCGTTGTTTTACTATCGATCAAAATTGCCCAAGAGCTCTCTCGCCATACATGGCAGGCTTGAGACGTAAGCATCGCCTTACATGGGTAGGCTTCGAAAGAGGGGCTTAGGCGGGTACTCTAACCCATGCCTCCTCATCCTCCTACAACGCGGCACGATCATACATAATCCAGAGATGGTGGTCTCATAGGAGGACCTGCAGAGTCGATCTCCCATTCAAACCAATCCACTAAATTCCGACATGGGCGTCTTTCGACAGTTGCTGAAGAACTTCTGGGCTCCCCACCCAGTCACATCAACTCTGTCACCGGTGTAAGATTGGCCTATTCCTTTGGTAGAAAGTTTGTTGCCAAACTGCTGAAGGATAAGCAGCTTGTTCCGTTGTTTTACCAAGAAGTTCTGAAGCATCTTGACAATCCTGCCCTCCCGGCCAAAAGCGGTGTGAGACGCTTTCCTAACTTGCCGTACACTATCACCCGTATGCAGTCCGAAAGTAAAGGCAACCCAAATGAAGGAAATGTGAGTCTCGGAAATGCCGGCGGACACGAAGTGCGGTTGCGATGTTCGACTCCCGACTCACATCCGCGCTTGCAGCGACCTGAAAATCAAAAACGTCCTCAACCGACCGTTTCTCTGAGCCCACCGTTTCCGGACACGTTCGCGACTGGAATTTTTTATGCAGGCCGTTTTGAGCCGTGCACAATCGGTTCCATCTCTCCGGCTGAGGATTCCGGATGGAACCGAACAAGAGCCGGACTGACAGAGAGCAAGAGCGACGGGTCAGAAAACCGGCAGACACGACAAGAAAAAAGCAAGCCAGGCCCGTTTGGGGCCCCCTGCTCCGGGACCCGTAAGCCGCTGCCGGCCAAATTCAGGAGTCGTTTTGGACAAGGAGACCCGGCGCGGTTTTCTAGAAGCTCTCAATCTCGTCTGGATATGGGAGAGCTCCACAGCCACCACACCCATTTTCCCGGTCGGGTGCACCACTGCGCCGGCCACCTGCCGCGGGAAACAAGGGGAAGCAAGTCATGGCGGGCTAGGGACGGGGAGGGAGCTAGGAAGCCAGGGATATCCCTAGAGGAAGGTGGCTGCGTAGGCTAAAATCACGAAATTCGCACATAAAAAAAAAAAAAAAAAAAAAAAAAATAAAGAACGACCGACCGGGCGCCTGGCACCGCGATGGCTGGGGACTTATTCGGGGCTAGGGTTGCTGAGATTTGCTCGGGCTTCGCCTGTTGTTTGCACAAAATAGCTGCGACGCCGGGTTGCGGACGCTGCTTTACCTCAGTTGAAGGCGGTGCCTTGCTCCGGTGTGGCGTTTGTTTTCGGTGTCGATAATCCGCGGGCTTCGCTTCATGGGCAGGGAGTTGCGGGTTCGGCGACGGGCTTTCTGCCACATATGATGGAAAAAGAAAGAGCAATACCAATTCCTATCGGGATTGCTCGTTTCAGTCTGAACTTGCGTACTGGGTGTGTGCTCTTTGATCGTCGACTCAGTCCCGTCATTGGCACGGACCGGCTGCGACTCGCTTGCAGCCGGATGGTCAGGCATGTGTTGGAGAATTTTTTTTTGATAGACATGAAACAGCACGGAAAAGGAACTTGGGGTATCGGCGCGAGCTTTTGGAGGTTTGGGATTTCCGCCTGCAAGTGTGTGTACTACAATATGTGTGCCTGCTGCGGCCCAGCATATCATCCTCGTCCATCCGTCCACGAGTCACCGCCCAGAGGCATAGACAAGAATACGGTGGCCATTCTTTCCCTTACGTGCTTGTATCACGGCAAGTACTGGAAGGGCGGCGAGCGGCTTGTTGGTGTGTCTCCCGTAGCACAATCCGACTCGGGACGAGGAATGCCGTGAATGGCGGGGACCACTCAGGGTGCGAGAAGCGATTTCTGCCGTCTCATTCGAGTTGTATGGATAACCACCGACGCCTCGTTTCGGTTGGCTTACGATGCAAACAGCAAACAGTAAGAGGAGGGGTGGTTGGAAATTCGCAAAGTGGCCGTTCCCGATCTCGCCGTTAATGGGGGAGTTTGTGCGACTCCGGGGTAAAGCACAAGCAAAGCAGCGCAACGGCTTTTCTTCCGTTGCCCTGTTCTTAGGTAAGGCAAGCAGAAGCAACAGAAATCATCGGTTCAACAAAGACCATCTGGGAGATCATGGACACCGTTCTCGTCCAGCCGAGGCTGGCTGGCTGGCTCGGTTGGCGCGCACCCACATCCACCACCAACAACAGCCACGGCGATCCGGGGAAACAAAGGTGTACTGCGTTAGAAGGGGAATCCGGTGCGCCATCCCCAGTCTGAGTCAGGCCGGGGAAGCACTCGTCTCGGGCGGGAAGCGGCCTGGCCAGTCCCCTCGGACGGATTGTCACAGTTAGCAGCTGAAGAAACGGTGGGCGAGTGGTAAGTAGCCGAAGTATGAATAGTATTCAGCATTTAGAAAGACAGAGTATGGTTGGTTCTATGGGTGAGCCAGGCGGCAGAGTGTCCCTACATCGGTGAGCACCTCAACTTCAAGGACCAGGCGGCCAAGTATGCAGCTGTCACCGCCCAGCTACTTATGCTTGCCTGCTGCTGCTGCTGCTGCTGCTGCTTGGTGTGTAGTAGCGGTGCTTGAGTTGCATCGCAAACGGTATCGGATGGGAATTGTATTTGACTGGCAAATTCGGAAACATTAGACGTTGGGGGCCGGCTAGTCAGCCAACAAACCAGAAATCAGGCAGTGGGAGTCAGGTCAGAGTCAGAGTCGGATTCAAGGGGGGCGATGCATCCATCCTGACGAAGGGATGGATGGATGGATGGATGGATGAATTCGTAACTTTGTCTTTCGTTGCATCTTTTTTGCAAGGCGGATGCGGGATGCGTGTGCTTGTTCGTACGGAAGGAGATCCAGAGGGGGTTCGGAAGTTGCGATAGTGGTGGTGACGATGATGTCGGTGGTTGTATGGAGGAATGGGCGAATTTCGGGCAAGGGACGGAATCCCACAGGAAACAAACCGACTGCTTCGAGTCGCGTCGTTGCATCCGGGCCATGCATCCAAACCAGTCGCATTCCCAGGAGTGATTGCCCTGAATCATCCCAAAGTTTAGGAGGGTGGGCATTTGATGCTTGCCTGCCGCCCCGGGCAACTCCCTCTGAATTTTTATTGTTGCGGTGATGAATGGGTTTGACGATGATTGATGGATGGCACCCCCTGATTCTGGCGTCTTCGGCTCAGTGGATCTTTCCATGCTCGCGGAAGAAAGAACAAGCGCCGCAAATGATCAGGATCCATGACCCCGCCTCATGTTGCCCGGGCCCTGCTCTCTGCTCCTCTAAGCCTGACTCCGGGCACCTGGTACGGCGTTGACGACATGATTAAGATGAGACGCCGGGGTAGACGTGCTGGGGTGTAGAGAGGTGTCACGACAATAGCGACCGAGGGCGACAAAGACGGCAGAATTTTTTGTTGCAAGAGATAGTTGACCGCCGCGAAAAAGAACCATGAATCTAAGAGCAAATTAGGGAGATGCCGGGGAGCCAAACCCGGCGCAGCGGTACTCTGTATGATCGGGGGACAGATTGGGATAGAGGAGACAACGGCCGTGAGCCGGGGGTACGGAATTGATTTTTGCGTCCATCGCTTGGGGCCGCTGTGATTGCTTTTTTGTTGGTTCCGCCTGGCAATCTCAAGGAAGAGATTTGGATGCCCGTTTCGGCGCTCTCGACGCTGACTGGAGCGGGATGGGCGCGGATGCGATGCGATGCGATGCGATGCGATGAGCCGCCGCCCGCCGGGTACCAGACACCGACTTTGCGCAAATGCAGCCCTGGGATGGACGGTGTGCTTGCTGGGCAGAAGGCTGGCACACCTACTTTTCGATGGTTTTGGTCGCTAACAACTGCAGCATTTGTTGAATGTTGTACCAGTACAAGCCGTAGGGCAAACGCTGTAGGGCAGAAGTTGTGTCTGGCTGGAACAGGGACAAGACCGACGTAACCATCCACCGCGCAAGCTGGCGGCGGTGAGGCTTAAGGCCCTCTGGTAATTGGTATCACATCCCATCCCATTCATTAGGCATGAACCTCTCGGTGGGCTATCGTTGTGGCTCCCCGAAGCCGAACGCATCTGTCTCGCGCATTTGCGCTTCGTCCTCCTCTCATCCCCTCCCTGGTCTGTTGGGGGCGCCCCTTTGAAAGAGGGGACCTATTGAGGCCTAAGGAGGGGGAGAATTTCCAAGCTGGAACCTGACGATTCACGGGTACAGAGAATGAGGGGGTGTGCTGGGCGACATCGACGACGACGACGACAACAACCGAGCAAGCTGATTGATTTTCTGAAGCAGTGAAGCTGTTTGAGATGAGCTGGTGAGGGGGTGTACGAAAGCCAGCCAGCGAAGGCGAACAGCGCGATGCCATGGACACGACACGTATACCTACCCAGGGATTCTAAACGTTAGTGTGCAACTTCTGGCCCACAGCTCTCGGGATCAAGTGCTATTGGGCTGAATGTATGGAGTATGTATTCCTCATAGAAAAATAGGCGAGGATCACATATTCTTAGCATAGGGTTTTCCGACTTAAGATCCAGAATTCTTCCCTAGGTAACTTCCCCTCTGATAGTCTGCATGAGAAGACCTCTGAATATCTTACCTAGAACCGTTAGTATGGGACGGCGCTAACGTTTAGAATCCCTGGGTAGGTATATGGCCGAAACCCCCTCATTGCGAATTACTCGGTGAGAGTTTGTGATTTCAGCGAGAGATGATGAAGACTGTGTCCAAAGGGTAGCGGCTGCGAGTGAGGTGATTCGAGCGAGAACAGCCAGCGAGAGAAACGCCTTCGCCTTTGCCTTCCACAGGTTGGAGAGTCAGAGTCGGGGTAGGGTTGAGATTGGACGGGCAAGCACCGAGCGCCGTTGACCGGGGTAAGTACCTTCCACGCTGGTCGGGCAGCAAACAAGTACTTCGGCGGGTACCTACCGCGGCAGCATACCTCCTGCCTGTGCTGGCCCGAGCCCCGCGGCAGACATGAATGTCTTCCCCGGGGCCAGGCCGGAGGCGTGGCAGGGCCCCCGCCAGGAAGAAGAAAAAATGGAAGGCCAGAAGCTGTGGACACTGCTGGCACCCTGGGTCTAAGGTAGGGGGGCCTGGGGCCGCCCAGTCTGGAGGCGGGAAGGAGGCCAGACAGGGCAGGCCACAGCTGCTGCTACCGGGGGCATCTTCCTGACGAACCGCTACAGGGCCCCCTGAATGCCCTGGAAATGGGCCAGAGCGCTGGAACGGCGAGGCCTGAGAGACTGGAAGTGACGGGACCCAAAGGCAAGAGTCATGATCCACTGGGAGAAGAAGAGAGGAGGTGGGCACCTGCCAGCCAATGAATCCCGACACGCCTCCCCCCTCCCGACAAGGCGGTCAAACACCGCTCATTCTTTTCCCGTTTTCCTTGCTTTTTTCCTTTCCTTTTTTTCCTGTTGGTGCCCGTGCTGCTTCCCCGTATGCGGCCCCCTTCCTTTTACCTACCTCCCTCAGCAGCAGGTCTCTCTCTCAGGAAGTGAACGGATTACTCAACAGTTTGCACCTGTCTCCCTCCGGTCTGGGCGTGTTTGTCTCTCGTCCCTGCGGCGTGGGGGACAATCACCATGTAGTAGTCAGACCCGTCGCAACCCCAAAGACACTCGCCCTTAGCGCAAGGAGGCCAGCTGGAATGTCGTCTCCCTGCGTACCTATCTTACCTATCCGCGACTATCGCGACCTGGACCGCTTGCACACGGAGCCTGGCCCGTCCGTTCGCATTCCCCGTCCTTGCGACTCAGCTTTGTTTGCGCCATGATCTTCTATTGAGTCGATCGACCATCAAGAAAGGCCTCTTATTGTCTGCGCCTATATATCCATGACTCTTTCGCCCTCCTGTCCGAGTCATCCTGGTGTTTCGTTCCGTCAACCACTCGCTAGCAACATCACCACGTCAAGCTTCAACTTCGTCATCACAAGCAAGCACCGGCGTCACCGCTATCAAGTTCAGCAACGACTTCCCGTCGATACCGAAAAGACGCGCACACACACTCACACTCGCACACCGGCGACATTACACATCACCGCCGCAAAAAGCAGGATTCCCAATCCGCCTCGTACATTCGTACCCTACAATTCGGAAATCAACGACTCAAAAGCCTAGCAGCAATTCAGCTCCGAGGCAACGCCACGTCAGGAATAGAGTCACCACCAGCGCGGTCCAGCCAGCCCAGCTTCGCCGTTTTACGGATACGCACTGCCTTTTCGTCCGTTACTCCAGACCCCAGACCTGGAGGAACACCAAGCAATACGGATTACGGACTTCCTCCCGTCCCCACGGCTTCATCACAACCGACACGCCCCCATTTCACACGCCCCCATCAACAACTGCATCCGCACACCCCCAAGGTCCAGCCCAAGACCTCCCCTGCGCTGTCAGCTTTTACATTCCCGTCACCGCTCCCTGCCTTGTTTTCCCACCCCCTCGGGATCCTGGGAATCACTACTGTTGCCCCCATCTTTTAGGCTTGCAAATTCCACTCTCCGAAATTCCTCGGAACGTTACCCTGCTCTACCTTGCACCTCCCGGGCCTCATCACACCCCCTTTCACACCCCCCGTCCAAAGGCAGGCAGACGCGCCTCTGGCTTATAAGTCTCCCGTGTCCACCCTCTCCCACTCTCTTTAGCTGAACGCGAAATCAACAACGATATCAACACTTGAGACTTCAGTCACCAAGTCCAAAGAGAACAAACCCCACTGTTCGTCACAATCATCCACAGCCATGTACGGCTCGTACGGTTCATACAGCTCCATGAGCGCCGTGTCCATCACCGCTCCCATTGACATCACCTCAAGCAACATGCTCGCTCACGACAGGTCCTGCGCCTTCCCCTCGTGGCCGCGCCGCGAGACCCTCTCCGACTTTGACGGCGAGCCCAGAGCCACATCCTACCTCTCCGACGAGGACCTCTTTCCTCAAGACTTTGAGGACGACGCCCACTCCGTCTCCAGTTCCGGCAGCTTCTCCTCGCCCAACTCCCGCTCCCCCCAGATCACCGAGGCTGAGCTGCTCCAGATGGAACGTGAAAGGATTGCCGCCCAGCGCGAGGCTCTGCGCTGCGTCATGCTCGAGAAGGAACGTCGTCGCCAGCAAGCTATCAAGCAGAAGCAGTCCCGCCGCGGCAGCTCCAAGAAGAGCCCCAAGACCAAGTCCTCCGCCATGACTCCCATCGCCGAGTGAAGCTCTTCGGCAAGCCAGCTTTGAAGCTCTACTTCGGACGAGCAAGCTGCCCTTCCCGAACCTACAACCTGGAGTGCTTACACAGCGCCTCGACGAACTCTAATCCTTAATTGTGGCACCTCTACTGCCGTATCGGCGCCCACCACAAATCTGGTACACAGACCGACGCTAGCCTTCAGTCTGCGACGGTCCAGGTCGCCGGTCATCAAACGCAAAAGTCACTTCGGCTTCTATTAGAGGGTCAGGGAACGAACAGCACACGTTCCCAACTCATCTTTCTCAAGTTTTACCACACGGCAAATGTATTCACCCTACCGGCCTATTACTCAGCGACACGGAAAGCCGTGTAGGGGGGCATAAGCGAAGCCGGTCGGGGGTAGCCCGCAGCAGTGTGTCTCAGCCACACTAGCACAAGCCTGGCGCGGTATCGGCCACCCACCAGTACCGAGGAGTCATCGGGCTTGGTGGTGTGGCAGGTGAGGATAGGTCGGCTGCGCTGCCTTGGAGCAGACGTAACCGAACCTGATCCTGGCATCGGAATTTGGTGGCCTCGTGCAATCATCATGGGCTTGCACGCATTTCACATGCTGTGCAACCATGGAATTTCCTTTTTCTTTTTTCGTGTTGATACCCCTTGCTGGCCATCCAAGGTTATGCAATTATTCTTGCCGCATGGAGTTCATTTGTTTTGGTATTTGAGGGCCATCACGGGAAAGGAGCACAGTACATGCTTGCATCACTGTATCGACCTATTGAGGACATTCGGGATCAGCATGGGAATATATTATTAGCGTCATGTTTTTCACACATATTTGTAGTAGCTAGATTTAGTTCGAGATACCCCTACGCCACGCGCGACAACAACACTGCATTCTATTTATTCACCTCCACACAAGATTTGCATTCTCATCGCCTTAGGGTGATTAAATGACTCCGCCCAATCGAAGAAGTGAGCCAAGTCTTGGGTCATCCCGAGAACGTCACACGTATTTGAAATCATGAAATGTGAGAGTCATCAACAGAAGCGCTCGCTGTAAGCGTCACACACTTTACTTGCGAATGAGCTGTGGGCGTCTGCCGCCGACGGTACGGGGCCAGCCCCCTGCTCTCTCTCTGTGTGTGTGTGTGTATGTGTGTGTGTTGCCGCGCGCTGGCGCTGACATGTCAGCAGCTATTCTTGCGCTGTAAATTAGCGATCTCAGTGTGTGTGTGTGCGTCGGTTGGGCTGAAGGTTTATCCCCCCGTATTAGCCACACCCAGCGGAAAAGTTGATGTCGTCATCACTTTCGCGAGTGAGGCCAGTACGGGAGAAACTCTCGAGGGTCTCGGAGACTAAGCCACACCACTCCCAACTGTCGGGGGGAGGCAGCCACATCGTAATCCACGTCACGGCCCGCCAATCAGAGGTCTGTGTTATGCCCGCTGACACAGCCTCTGGGTTCGAACCAAGACTGTTATTAGCGGGCCTCACCGGCATTGAAATTGTTATTGTGATTTTCTATTTGCGAATAAAACTATCCGGGTCTCGTGAACGCGCTTCGTCATCTGCCCCTCAACACAACCATATTTGAGATGGGCGGCCTCGATGGCGATGAAAGGGCATCTGTCTTCCTTTGCCTCGGCTCTACTGTGATACGGGCCGCGGTGCTGGTAGGTTTTGCCCACCGTTTGCGGTCCGGTGGGCGCTAAGATCTGGGCTCGCGACGCCATTATCTTGGTTTCTCTGGGGCGGTTTATCGAGGATCGGGGCGGATCGGAGATCTGAGGTGTTTTGTGGGATAGCATTTACTTTCACCGACCAAACTGCTTCTTACTACGGTATTGACGGGTTTATGCGGAATCAATGGAACAAAACTTGCCTCGGCCTTTTTCGGAGGCCTAGGAGTTATTTCCAGTCGTCATCAGTCCCGCGGCTGCGGAAGATCTGGGAGACGATCTACCGAGGCCCCGAGGGTAAGGGGACGGGGTTACGATAAGATACGGCCTGCTTTGGGCCCGATGACGGGCGTGGGATGTGAGGGAATGGTGATGGCGGAGATGAGATTTGGACGCCGGACAAGGTTACGGGATAACTCGGGCAGGCGGGTTGCGTCGCAAGTCCTTCGGCTGCGTTTCGCGATCGAGTGGCATCTTCTTGACTGTCTTGGTCCGTCCCTCGATTGCTCCGAGTGAAACCACATCTGGGCATCACGAGTTCGTGATCATCTGTAGAGTTGTTGTTCTCCCAAGTCTGTTTGTCTGAATCTAGAATGGGGTAAAATCGAGATTGTGGCGGCGGGAAGATCTTTGGTGTCAGGCCACTGCGGTTCTGCGACGTCTTAGATCATCAACGCCGGTTGTCTATCTTCCATTCACTAGCAATGTCGCCTGGTCAATCTGGGCGCCTCAGTCTCTCGGCTCCGGGTTCGATGGAGGTAGAGAGCGTCAGACAAAGGCTTTAGACGTGTTGATCCGATCAGCACAGAAAATCAAGAGCTACGCAGTACATCCCCGACCGGCTGACGACATAGGTGGTCATTCTGACTCTGGAAAATACGTCCCGGTCTTGCAACAACCACACCCGCAAGATTATCTTCAGAAACACCGAGAATCGAGACGCTTCTCGGTATCTGGGCGGGAGTTAGGCTCTTTTCTTTCCCAGGTTCGGGATTGCGAAACAGGTATTGCAGCGGTTCAGTCGTCATGACATGATAAATTCTGGTTGTTCCGAACCTTGATTTTTTCTGCTTGTCATGGACTAAGCGAGCTCTTGTTTACCACGGTAGGGCTGCGTACTGCCTAAGTCGCTGCTGCCGGCCGGGAGAGAACGGAGGACCCTCCCCGCGTGTGTATGTGTGTTTCTGTGTGTAGGAGTGAGGGATGCGCGGGGTAATAGATAAACACAGATCCCGTCTCCGTTTTATCAACCGACGAACCGTTAGGGCATTTACAGCCGGGCTTGGCAGTTATTTTGTGCAGAGGGAGCAGCAGAGCGAGCGCGGTTCCAGTTCTTCTCGTCCGGTCCATATTGGGTAGGTAGGGAGGCGGCAGCGCGGTCCGGGTGGAGCAGAGGGGATTTCTTTTTGGCAAAAAAGCATGGTACGTAGAGACTATTGCTGTGGGTTACGAGATTAGTCATTTTGGTAATATCCGTTTCTACACACACACTCCCCTCCATCCGTCCCCATTTCTCGGGGCTGCTGTGACCGCTTGACCCCAGCTGAGCCCGAAGATTTTCCACTTCTGTCTCCGCCGTTTTCGTTCTCGACCGCCGGAATGGAGCAGGTTCCCTGCATCGGGATGGATTCCCGACGCCATGGGGGGGAAGGGGGGGACCGCCATAGTGGATTGAGAACCAGCCGGAAGGAGAGGCGTAAAAAGTGTCTGGGAAATTTGACAAAGAGGGATCCCCCGGCGGGGCTCAACCCCCCGGTAGCGATCGTCCCGTCGTCGGGTCGAGAAGGAGGAGGAGCAAGCAGGAAGACGAAGTGGTACAGCCCCGTTTCTGGCATTTCATTCTTTGCGGATAGCCGGGCCTTTGGGACTCGGGAGCAACGAGCGGCCCTTGGAATTTCCTTCACTGTGGAGCTCCCGCGCAAATTTTTCTGCTCTTGCTGAAGTGTAGGGTATCCCTCCAACCCACGAGGGCTTAGTGACGTTCCAAACGAGGCCGGATTGTAGACGAGGACTTTGCAAAGTGAACAAAACGGCCCTTTTCTGTTAGCAGATCCCGGGATGGATGGATTGATGCGAATTTGACAAGTGGGTAATCCATCCCGTTCCGTCCAGACCTTTTCAGGTTCTTGTTGGTCGTCCCGCGCCTCCAAGGCGCTTCTTCGGCATTATCATTCCTGGTGTCTAAACGACTCGTGTCTCCGCCCTCTTTGGTGGGTAAAAAAGATCTTTACGAAATTCAATTTCTGCCTCTTGCTGTAATTCCGCGCCCAAAGACCAGCCATCCTCGACCTCCGTGTCGCGGCTTATTTACCGAAACGACACCGAGACGAGGGACACGCAACTGCAATTCTTGTTTTGTTTTTCCGTCGGATTACGTCAAGAGAAGACCCCCCCCCCCCCCCCCCCTTTTTCTCCCACGTCTCAGCCCAGAACCAACATCGCGGTCTTGTCTCCGGTTTTTTTCGTTATCGGTGGCTGGTGTCATGAGTCGTGGCTGGACACAAGCACTCTTTATCCATGCACTAGGCAATGGAGGGGTTTTAATACGACCCAGAATGAGCACCTTCAAGCGCAAAAAAATTACACATGCTTTGTATTTTTTCTTCTGGTGTACCTTAGGTTTTGGAACCCTGACGCAATCCTGCATCTGCTTCAAACTTCAGGGTCCTCAGTCCTCAATCTACTGAGTCGTGATGGGTGGATGGGGGCCACTCCGCGACTCGGTTAAAGAGGAATGACGAGCACAGGACAGAGGTCAGTTTGACTTCAAACTGACTTCATCTGGAAACACTTTGACGGTCTTTTGAGAAAATTCTTTTCTCTCCTGACCTGGGGGTCTTTTCCTTGCCTGCCCTCCCGGCAGGCACCAAGTCAGGATAGGACCAAATCGTGTCAAGGCAGTGGGGGGAAAATGTCCTGGAATAGCATCACGAATACCGGGTTGGACAGCCTACGCGGTTTGGCCACCCGCACAGACATTTTCTTCGTGCCTCTTTTCGATGGGCCTGAGTACCTGACTCTGTTGGAGAAGGTAGTTGCTTGCCTCCGTCCTGCCGGTGGTGCACAGGCAAGGAAGGAAGACCAAAACCTGGGGTAAGTTCAGCCGAAGCAGCGGCTTACAGCCTTTTTTTTTTTTTTTTTGGGGGGTGATAGCGAGCTTTTTGAAACCTCGTGGCGTCCAGACAGGTTCGAGTCCGTCTACTGCTATTTGCGTTGACTGGTCAAGTTGATAAGTTTCGGGGATGGACAAGCACCTTTGTGTGTAGCGTACCACACCAAAGCACCACTGTCTTTCTCTGCTGTCTTTTAGTCTCAGCTTGTCGGCTGCGCGACCAACGCCGACTGAGACATGTTTAGTTGAGGAACCAAACCAAAGCCTCCCCCGTACCCCTCAAACAGGTCAGACGTAAGACGAATGATAGAGAGGGGTATAACGGATACTCTGTGTGTGTGTGTGTGTGTGTTTCCTGATCAACAGAAACACAAACGAAGATCCATCAGTTTACGTATCGAATTCTGAGTGCTCCGTTTTTTGTCGTGGTCTAGGAAGGTTGGACACACTCAGTACAGATGCTGCCGTCCCATCAAGAAGGACTCATAGAGTTTCGGAGACAACCCCGTTCTGTGTCTCTTTCTATTCGCGTTGCACCTTTGCATGTGTTATGCGTTTCGCGGGTAACTGGGACTAGCCCTTCAACGGACGGTTGAAGGGGGTGTGCGCGTGTTGTTGGTTCATCCGCAGTCTGGCCAGAACACAGTTCAAATTGTGGCACATGGCGGCAATCACGACCCGCTCGACGGTGACCTTTCCTGATTGTCTTGTCTGCCTGCTGACTGCCCAAAACGGAAGGTCCATTGAAACGGACCCTGCGTGCCTCGCACTAGCCTACCCGCCGTTACTGCATGCTACCCAAGGTGTGTAAGAACGGAAGCAAGCAGTAGACGGCTTATCTCAGCTCAGCTCAGCGTAGACGCATCGATAAGATAACTAACCGTCAGAGGGGGGGTGCCGTAGGGTTGGGAGTGCAGTCTTACCGCGTTTCCCGTATTGGCTTACGGACGCACCATACATCCTTCGTCTACGTATACCGACCTTCACGAACATTCCTCGTATGCTGTCAGCCCCCCTGTCGCGTATGAAAACAAGTTGAATTGCGACTTGAATTTTTCTATTTTCGAAGAAGAAGGAAAGCCTGCGATCCGTATGTCGTCGGTGGCACCGCGCCTCAGGGAAACATGTTCGCCTCGTTTGATTCTCTGGGAATGAGGCCTCTGCACAGTTCCTGCGCTCGGTGCTCGCCCGCCCGAAGCAGTCACTCGATCCAGTGATATATCTTTACTGTAGACGAGGGCCGGGCGTACGATAAGCCATGCGCCGCATCTCTCAACAGGAAACCCGACGGTGCCAGTCAGTGCTGCCCGCGACTAGGGGAAAATTTTAGTGGACGGCGGGGACGTTCAAGTCGGCGCGAAAAACGGAGTTTCTTGGTGGCCGGCGCTACTTGCGCCGCCTGAAGGTGAGGCAGACCGGGGGGATCTGGCCGCTGAATACGATCCGTTTTGCAAGCGTGGGGGTGTTGGTTGGGTGATATGCTACACCTCCTCCGGCATCTCAAATGTTAGCGCGACGAGGGTCCCAGTGTTACTGCCCTTTGCGATTTCATTTCACCCTGGTAACAGTGGGCTCCCTGCCCCGCTAACATATGAGATGCTGGAGGAGGTGTACGGAGGAGCCTTTCAAAAGTTTTGACCATAGACCAGCTAGCAGATAGAGCCACTAGGGGGGTCGAGTCAGGGGTAGTAGCTAGGGGCCCCTGTTAGCCCTTTTGATAACGCATAAGCCGTTAAGGTTAAAGAGAAGTTATTACTAGTATTTACTAGTAGCGCAGCCCTCTTTATATTTATTACTACCTTCTAAAGTAATAATCTATTTAATATAATATAGGATCCTCTTAATCTAAGCCTGGATTTATTCCTGCTAAAGCTCTTGCTAGTACGCCTCCTATACTTATATTATATTAGCGCAGCTCTTAGGCGCCCCCTTTTTAGTTATAAATCGCTTTATCTATAGCTAATAAGGCTCTATAGTATTGAGATCCGGGCTATTGCTATATTATAATAGCTTTTAAATAATATTGAGGTAGTAGGTATAGTAAATAAACTAGTAATTATAAGAAGGGGCTTTATCCTCTTATATAATAGCCTTATTACTAAGTTAATAGGTAAATAGGAATAGCTTCAGAAAGAGGATCTCTCTATAGTAGTAGTACTAATTAATATTACTATTACCCTTTCGAGAGAGCTTACTATTCTTTTTATTCTATCGCTAGGCTAGAGTTTTACTAGGTTTATTATATAGCCTAAAGCAGCTAAAAGAGGTATTAAACTCCTACTCCTACTATTTAATAGGCTCTAGTTTAGTATTAAGGGTATTAATAACTTTAGCAATAATATTATAGTCCTTCTTAATCTCTAGTATCTAATAGTAATAAGGATCCTTTAGATTATAAGAAAAATAGGCCTAAAATATAAACTCTAAGTAGCCCTTCTATCTCTTATAGATATAGGACTTAGAATAGGCCTCTAAGGGCTTCCTCTAGAGCTAGTACCCTCCCTAATAATAGAGTAGTATAATACTAGTCTTATTAGACTAGATAACCTTCTTCTAGTCCTCTAAGGTCTAGTAATAGTATTAGAGGTACTACCTTAACTGCACTACTCTTATTACCTTTATTAGGCTAGGCTTATAGGTAGGTTTTATCTTCTAAAACCTAGCCTAACGAAGGATCCTCTATATTATTACTATAGAGATATTAATACCCTCTTTACTAAGGTTACTAGCAATATTAGTATAGTTCTTCTCTTATCTATACTAATTATAGCATACTTAGACTTAAATAGCCTTAATAATAGCTATAGTTTGCTTCTTTAGGCGCCCGGAGCGGGGTTTATCTATAACGTATTAAGGAAGGATATTAAGGGTAGTATTATTTAGCTCAAACCTAGCCTTAATAGCGCAGGAGTAAATCCGGTTAATAATACGGGCTAGGAGCCCTATAATCTATATAATTTCCTTAGTTATTTTACCTCTATAGGGACTCGCTAAAGTAATAATTACTACTTATTAAATAGGATTGGTATTAGGAGCTATCTTTAACAATAAAAACAATAGAGTTGCGATCTTCGTAGTAGTGAGGGATTTATTATTATTATTATTATTATTATAAATAGAGGGCTCGCAAGGCCCCTTTACGAGCCCTTAAAAAAGAAAGCACGTGCTAACTTTACCTAATTAGGTAAGGCGCGACCTACTCACAGCTGGCGCCAGTCGTGGGGTGGCAGGCACTATGGTTAAAACTTTTGAAAGGCTCCTCCGTAGTGCACCTTCGCCGGCTTCTCTCCGTCCGGCGCATTCCCGGCGGGTCTCTCATTCTGAGTCTGCTCTTCCACCTTGTCTGCTGTTCTGTCCTCTGCGCTGGCAGCGCTTGCGAGAGGCATCGGCAGACATCGCCTTGCTTCTTCTGCGCACCGTCTCTCTATCTCTCTACCCAACACGTCCAACACCCCTGATATCATCCTAAAATATATAAATTTTTCACCGATCATCGCGCCTGCCGCTGCAGCCCAATCGAAGTAACAAAATGAAATCGGGAGCGGGCCTGGGCAGCAGCGGCCAGCAGAGAAAGAGTCATAGACATTCTTCCAGAAAATGTGATAACTGACCGGCCCTGGCTCCGCGGGGAGGGTTGAGGAGGGGTGTACGTTTGTGACTTTGTGTTTGTATCCGTATTTGTTTGTCGGTTAATCTCCCAGCGAGAATCGACCACAACCCAACCGCCTGGCAAATCCCAAGGCCTGGGTCTCGGCCACGACTGCATCTCGCAGCGAACCGGCACGCCGCCCTGGTCACCGCCTTATTGCGCGCCGCTCGCGGGAGATGCGTCCATCGTGCATTGGGATGGGCCCCAAGTCCAGAACGTGTTGTCTCGTATCGTGCTTTTGACAAGGGACAAGGGGAGGAGGACCCATTTGCCATGCGCGCCCCCTTTCGTCAGCGATGAACGAAATTATCGAAATGCCATTCAATCTCAGCACCACACGCCATGGCGGTTTTTTTTTTTTTTTTTTTTTTTCTGGCTTTGCGACGGCATCGCGTTCGTTCGCGATGGAGGGGTGGAGAGAGATGTCATCCCAACGGTTGCGCGCATCGCAAACCGTCTTGTTTCGAAATCGCAAAAGTCAGAAATGGCTTCGCCGTGATTCGCGATTCCCATCATCCCCCCCGCCCCCAAAGGACGGATGACTCTGCGACCCGGACAACTGCAACCCTCAGCTCAGTGTTGAGATGTTGAATCACATGAGTCCGAAAGCCGGAGACGAGGACGATTGTCACCGCCCCGTCTCGTGGTCAGCGAATCTAATCAATCATGTTTCCCAACGGCATCCCCCAACTCCAATAGGCCGGCAACCCATCACCCTCTCGACCAACGACACCGCAGAGAAATACCAGATGGCGCCTGCAATGCACCACCGTCCGGATGACTCCGCGTCCAATGGCCGGGTCTCGGGATTTAAGTGGTCGGCGCGACGTGCGCACGCTGCAAGGCATCCAGCTTTCTGCGCTCCAATCACCGTCTGGCGCATCGCGAGAAACAAATCAACAGCAGAAGCAAGGAAAAAGGGCTTCGTCGCAATCATACAATGGCGGTCATCACATCTCAGGCCCTCAGACCATTGACTCACTAGTCAAGAGGGTTTGCGAAAGTGCGAGCGAACGAGGTACGAGAGAAAGTGACACACCCATTGAATTCGTGTGCCGCGCCGTCATCCCCATTCTTTTCATTTCTTTTCTTTCCCGGCTGTCTGCCAAATTTCCCAGCGGCATGCTGTACATTTCCCGATCACGTCCGACAGCGGGCCGCCCGGATTCTCGTTGGTCTGGACGTCAGACTTGTCGTGCCCTCGCACACCCTCAGCGAAACCCGTGTCCAGCCCTTCCGCGGGCGGGAAACAGCTCTGCATGTAATCCTGCCAAAATAGACCATCAGCACAATTTCCCTTACGTGCGCTGAGGCGCGCTATTCGGCACCCTTCTAACCGCAGTTAGTAAAGTCACCCGTGGGGCACCGCATATCATTTGGGGCAGTATACCGTTAGCCCTAGCGCCCACTAAATATAGTATTCTAAGTTATATTATATAAATATATAAGGTAACTATTATTAATACGAAACTACTACGGTCTATGCTTAAACTACTTATACTGCCTATACTACCTGAACTATCTATACTATAGCGTGTAATTATACTATTATATTAGAGGTAGTAGAGGCCCTAGTTAGCTTAAAAACTATTACTAATTTAATAGGAAAGGTAGGGTATTAAAGTGAGGCTATATTAGTAGCTAACTTAGCTATAAATATAGGATCTATTAGTATTAAGTATAACTAGATATTAGTAGAGCTAGTATAAGTAGTTGTTACACGCCTTTTGGTGATATAGTCGGCCATCACGTGGTATTCCACGTGACCACGGTTAGGCTCAACGCCTATCCTTTAAGTAGGAGACTTCTAGTAAATAAGCTTAGAAGGCTCGGCTATTATAGAATATATTATAATATACCTATAATTACCTATTATACTATTTATTATTATTTATGCTTATATTGCTCTTTTCCTTATTTTACTTATAATCTTAGCAACCCCTATTATAGCCCTAGGCTAGTAGGAAGACTATAATATCTAGTAATATAACCTAACCTATTCTTTTTCCTTATCTAAGACCTCCCTTATATTATAAAAATTTATAATAAGGTAGAGGACTTAGACTTAACCTTAAAAACCCCTTCTAAAAGTATTTATATACTAAAAGGAAGGAAGTTAAAGAAGTTAAAGAGATAGAGGTCTTAACTATTAACTTATATAGCTAACTATTTAAGTTTAATATTAAATTAGTATAGTAATCCCTC